>LNAC01000864.1:1651-43274 GCA_002007465.1 Ailurus styani | reverse complement strand
GTGGTATATATATACAATGGAATACTATGCAGCTATCAAAAGAAATGAAATCATGCCGTTTGCAACGACATGGATGGAACTAGAGGGTTTTACGCTGAGCGAAATGAGTCAATCAGAAAGATAATTATCATATGATCTCTCTGATATGAGGAACTTGAGGGGCAGGGTGGGGGTTGTGGGGGGTAGGGAGGGAAAAATAATGAAACAAGATGGGATGGGGAAGGAGACAAACCATAAGAGACTCCTAATCTCACAAAACAAACTGAGGGTAACTGGGGGGTGGGAGGGTAGGGATAGGGTGGATGGGTTATGGACATTGGGGAGGGTTTGTGCTTTGGTGAATGCTGTGAAAGGTGTAAGCCTGATGATTCACAGACCTGTACCCCTGGGGCAAATAATAATAAAAAGTATGTGAAATAATTTTTTTTGTCAGAGGAAGAGAATGTGTAATAAACTTAATAGAAAAGGATATAATGCAGTAAGTGATTACTTTGGCTGTTGGCCTCCAAATGTTCCTCTTTGGCCACTGCCTAAGAGCTGCTCATGGTTCTGGATCATTCATCCTCCCAGAACAATGACGAGAAGGAAGTAGTGTTCAAGTTTCTGTTGGTAGAATACTTACATATGTCAGTTCCCAGCTGGAACTTCAAGATAATTTCCCCCAGGTGCAATTTTGTAGTTTGAGTAACAGGGAAATTGTCAATCAAAATGTCTGCCTTTCATCACCTATTGGATTATCAAAGCAAGTGGTATAGACACTCCTTCATTTGATAGGAAGTGACAAGGAAGTGAAGTCTGTTAGACTTCAGGTATCAGGTTATCTACATTAAACTTAAAACACTTTTTATTATGAAAAATTTTAAACAACTACAAATGTAGGGAGAATAGAATAATGAACCTGATTTACTCACTATTCATTTTTTTTTCAAGATTTTATTTATTTGACAGAGAGTGAGCACAAGCAGAAGGAGCAGCAGGCAGAGGGAGAGAGAGAGGCAGGCTCCCACTGAGCAAGGAGGCCTATGTGGGGCTCGATCCCACAATCCTGGGATCATGAACCAAAGGCAGATGCTTAACTGACTGAGCCACCCAGGTGCCCCTCACCATTCATTATTAATACATATATCATCTATATTTCTCCCAACCAGATTTTTTTGAAATAAACCCTGTCATATTATTTTACTTGTGCTGTTTTATTATCTTTCTCTAAAAAGATAAAAAGCCATTTTGAACATAGCTACACAAAACGATGATGTCATCTAAACATTTAAAAATAATTTGATATCAGATGTCTAGACAGTGATCATATTTCTTCAGTTGTCATATAATTTTTATAGTGTTTAGCTTGAATCTAAGGTTCATTAATTGCTATTGATTTGTTTTTAAATTTTCTTTCTTATAATGAGTATTTTTTTGAGGTAAAATTTGCCTTTTCAGTCTCTTTCAATCTATAGATTCTCCATATTTTTTTCTAGAATTTTTTCTTTTTATAAATGTTACTTATGTTATTATATAATGGGTTTATTATTTTAATAGATTAATAAATATTTTTAAAAGTTTCTGTTTTCATTTACAACATGGTAAATATCAATAGTTATAATCCATATAAACAAAAGTTCTTTGTGGTTCCCAATAATCCATCCTCCCTCCCTCCCTCCCTCCCTTCCTTCCTTCCTTCCTTCCTTCCTTCCACCCACCACTTCAGTCCTAAACTCACTACCTAGGGTTTCAATTAACTAATACATACATGTATGTCACACTGTACAGAAGATGGACATTAAAGAGGGCACATGATGTGATGAGCACTGGATGTTACACACAACTAATGAATCGTTGTACACTACATCAAAAACTCATATATGTTGGCTAATTGAATTTAAATAAATAAAAGTATATTAAAAATAAATTGCAAACAATTTAACAGATGATTCCTAAGGTTCCAGCTAATCCTAAGATTCCACCCTTCTATGCATGAAGGATCCTAATAAATGTACCATTTTTTCAGCACTTCTCATTCTCAAGTCTCCTCTTTCTAGAAACCCTTTTGAATCCCCTAAGCCATGTTAACCCTTCCCTTGCCTGTGCTCTCCTAGAAGTACATACCTCTTTCATGGCAACTTATTTCAGGCCAAGGAACATGAGAATTCCAACCTTTGTAAATTGGGATCTGCTTTGGTTTACCCACATTGATCTGCCTTATTTCTCAAACTTCAGTGATTTGAGTAGTACCATCACAGTTTTTCCCCCCTATATGCCTAACACCTTACTGCTGTTTTAAGTTGGCATACTTTTTTTTTTGAACTTAAATACCTTCTTTAGCTTTATCACACGGAGTATTATCCATGGAATCATGGTTTGAAGGTGCTAGTTATGCATTTTTTCATGTATTAAAACAAATGTGTATCTTAAGGGTGTTAACAAATGTTTAAAATACAAAGTAATCATCTTTTTACTACCAAATATGAGCTCTCATACCTCCAGTTGTCTGCACATAGCACTGTGGGAACCCTTGCTATGTACCTGTGGGGTTCCTTGCCCACTTTCCCCCTTAGGGAGCGCAGGGGACTGGCTTTCATCTCTGTATCACCATGTTAGTAAGCCTGGTGCCTGGTGAATAATATGCTTTCAAAAAATGTTTGATGAATGAATGTCTCTTTTACTATCATCAGAGTGAACTACTATTAGCAAATAGAAATCTTTGTTACTTTCTCTTTGATTCCCAACCTCAGAAAACTTCAGCACTCAAACATGGAATCAAAGCATAGAGAAGTACCTGAAAATGTAGAAGTGAGGTGATGCCTGTTTTTCTACCTCCTAAGACTTTTTTTTTTTAATGATAAAACAAGGGTGCATTTCTTTTCTGTTGGAAAAAAAAACCCAGGATAAATGACCCACAGAGTTTCCCATCTTCAGATTTCCCCATGAATTAGTGTCTAGATCTAGAGACTTGTTCAAAATCAGGTTACTTAAAAAATGGTTATTTAGTTTTGGCAAGACTACTTTATAGGTGGTGGCATGTTGTTTCATCAGGAGGCATGTAATTTCTGATTAGTGGCTTAGATGACCCTATATCAGAGCCATCAATTCAGGGGGTTTACAAAACTGTGGTAGTTTAATTCTTTCATTTCTTCTTTGTCCTTTATCTGGAATGTCTGTAAAAAGAAACTTCCTCTATCAACTATTTTGTTACCCTGAAATACAGGTTATGCAAAAAATTTAGTTGAATGGTTTTTTTCTTTTTTTAGTTTTCAAAATATCAGTTGGCTGCTTAGCATCCTCCAAAGGAGTTTGAACTCTGTGGGTTTTTGTTTTTTTGTTTTCAGTTTTATTATGAATAAAAAGCACATGCAAATAAACATTTGATACATTTAACCTATTGGAGTTATTATCTGCATGCTCAAATTGTCCCAGTTTTGCCTAGTGGGAGTCTTTTCAGTTTGTCTCCTGAGAGTCTTTGGTATAATCCTGATAAATTCAGGTAGTTTCCTTGCTGTCTGGTTTGACAAAATGCTTTAAGTCATCTTGTACACTCTCTGCCCCAGACTGGGAATCATCCATTCTTGAAGGAGACTTGGTTCCTTTTAGTGGGAAAGGATTTTTAGAAACCATATTGTGAGTGCTAGTGGTGTTTATTGCTACTCATCGTTATTTTGAGGACTTCTCAATGCTCGAGTTAGAATATACATGCTATTTTTAAAGACGGAATACACCCTAGGTTCATATGTAGCTTTCCTATTAAAATTCAGAACTTTCAAGCCTACAGAGTTAGTTTTTCATCTTATATTTGTGGTTTCTTTAACTAATACTGAAAGCCTTATTATTATTATTATTATTATTATTATTATTATTATTATTTGCCCCAGGGGTATAGGTCTATGAATCGCTAGGCTTACACCTTTCACAGCACACACCATAGCACAAATCCTCCCCAATGTCCATAACCCAGCCACCCTATCCCTACCCTCCCACCTCCCAGTTACCCTCAGTTTGTTTTGTGAGATTAGGAGTCTCTTATGGTTTGTCTCCTTCCCCATCCCATCTTGTTTCATTATTTTTCCCTCTCTACCCCCCATGACCCCCACCCTGCCCCTCAAGTTCCTCATATCAGAGAGATCATATGATAATTGTCTTTCTGATTGACTCATTTCGCTCAGCATAAAACCCTCTAGTTCCATCCATGTCGTTGCAAACGGCAAGATTTCATTTCTTTTGATAGCTGCATAGTATTCCATTGTATATATATACCACATCTTCTTTATCCATTCATCTGTTGATGGACATCTAGGTTCTTTCCACAGTTTGGCTATTGTGGACATTGCTGCTATAAACATTCGGGTGCATGTGCCCCTGAGGATCACTACCTTTGTATCTTTAGGGTAAATACCCAGTAGTGCGATTGCTGGGTCGTAAGGTAGCTCTATTTTCAACTTTTTGAGGAACCTCCATACTGTTTTCCAGAGTGGAAAGCCTTAGTTTTTAACAATATTTGAATAATCACTCATTTTATTTATCTCCTAATATTATACAAGTGTCTCATATTAATATTGACATTATTACTAGTAATTGTTCATTAAAAACTGTATATTTTTTTCCCATTTTCGTTGTTAGGTTATATCCCTTAGAGATATATAGTCAAATTACTATATTGCAAAGTTATTTGGAATAACTCTTGAGTTATGCTGAGAAGTTTTGATGCTCGGGGATTGCTTTTTTTTGGCTAAGATTTATCTATCTATCTATCTATCTATCTATCTATCTATCTATCTATCTATCTATTTGACAGAGAGAGATTACAAGTAGGCAGAGCGGCAGTCAGAGAGAGAGGAGGAAGCATGCTCCCCGCCCAATGCTGGGCTCCATCCCAGGACCCTGAGATCATGACCTGAACTAAAGGCAGAGGCTTATCCCACTGAGCCACTAAGGCGCCCCACTTTATTTCTTTAATTTTGTCTTATACTCATGTAAAATATTTACATGGTTCTAAGATTAAATCTACAAGTTATATTCAGAAGAGTCTAGGGTCTATCTTTGTCCTCTAGCCTAATGCTCTTCCCTTTTCTGTTGGTAACCATTCTTTAAAAGAGTTACGACTTTTTAATATCAGGAAATATGTATTTATATCCTTCTTAAACAGGAGCCACTGTAAATACTTTTCCTCATCTTGCTTTTTTTTTTTTACTTAATATTTCTTGGAGATTTTTTCATAGTAGTTTATTAAGACACTACCCATTCCCTTATATGATCGTATAGTATTCCACTGCAGGGAATGGAATACTATACAATAGTATATTGAATAGTTTATTGAATAGTTCTTTATATTTGAATATAAAATATATTTGAATACATTTTATATTTGAATATAAAACACATATTGAATATTTGAATAGTATATTGAATAGTTTATTCAGTCAGTTTCTATTAATAGGTTATTTCTGGTCTTTTACCCTTCCAAATAATGTTACATTTGAGAACCTTATACATGCATCTTTTATTATTTTTGTCAGGGTAGTGTTGAACATGTATCTGTTGTTTTGGTCTGTACATCTTTATTTAGGCATATTCTTTAATATATGTATATATGTACATATATATACATATATATATATATATATTTAGCAAGGATCTAGGAATGCTAAACTCACTCTTTGTTTGAAAATATATTTTTGCTTTTAATAATACAGTGTTGCTGGGCAAATAATTTTAAGTTAATAGTTATTTTCTTTCAGCACATTGAAGATGGTGGTCCATGGGCCTCCATTGTGCTAGGGAGCAGTTTGCTGCTAAAACATGGAACTTTTTCTTTATAGGTGGTTGGCCTTTTCTTGCTGGTTGCTTTAAGATATTCTTTTAGTTTCAGATTATTTACAGTTTCACTACGGTGTGCTTGGAATGGATACATTTAAATTTACCTTGTTTGGTTTTCATTTTGGTACCTTAATCTGTAAGAGTCTTATCTTGAATTAATTCTGCAAAAAATTCTTAGCCATTTTCTTTTCTATTGTTACCTTCCTTCGACTCCAGTTCCTTTACCCCACCACCTTTCCCTTCTCATGCTCCTATTAATTGTATTTTCTCATTCTACTTTCCATGTCTCTTAATTTCTCTTTCATATACATTATTTCTTACAGTCTCTTAGTTTAGCGGTTTTGGTAATTTACTTATATTATGTATTCCTGTTCACATTTTTAAAAAGTTGATGCATGTTTTTATTAAGTTGTTTTATAGTGCAAAGTAATTGTATGTGGAATAGGGTGTTCACTGGGATTTGTGCTTGCTCTGAAGTGACTACTTAAGTGTAAAAACTGAGGGAAAGGAGACCTCAAATACCTCACATTCCAGAGAGTCCCCTAGCAACTGGGGCTTATCAAAGATAGTCTTGCTGGCTCTGCTATCTCTAGAAATACCCAGGGGCTTAACTATATAATTAGAACATGAAGGAGAAGAGGAAATCATGGGAACCAGGATAAGCCATCATTCTACTGGAGAGGTATCCCCTACCACTAAAAACCAAGTGATGGGGGTGGGGAGGCCAGGGGTAGGGGGAAACTCCAAACATCTCATTAACATCTCATTCCCCGGTTGGGTAGCAGATGTGCTGGTGTGCCCTCTGTGGCTATGTGAGCAACAGGTGAAGAGAACCTGAGAAAGATGGGAGGGTGGAGCACCATGGGGACTCCAGGGAGGAACTAGGAGCCCTTTTTGCTATTTGGTGGGTCAGGTCCACTTGGGTCAAGTAGACACTGTGGAAAGTAGTATTGATTAAATATTTTGCCCGTTGCCACCTGAGAGGGAAGGCCACTGGGTGAGGAGATTCCATTGGCAAGAGACTGTGGCATAGACCTCCCAGGACAGAAGATGAATGTGGAAATATGATGAGTCACCACCAGCTGCTCTCCTACAGAGTGTGGGGGGCCTCAGAGGGTGTTCTGGAGGACTTAACAGCTGTTCTTGCTTTGCATTTCTGTTTTTTTCCAGAATCTTTTGTTTCTTTCTTTGATCAATAGTTTTACTATGCGTTAGAGTAGACCCCTTTTCTTGTTTTTTACATGGGTGAATACATTTATTGCTGTTTGCTGTCTTTATTATTTTTTATTCATTTTGTTTGGCCTGTTAGTAGCAACACTGACCTTTTAACCTCATTAGGCTGTATTTTGACATAGAGCTCCCTGGTGTTTGACGTGATACCTCATACTACACGAACGAGTCTGCTTTAGTCCATTCGGCATTTGTTGCCAGCTTCCTCCTCTGTGTCCAGTTGCCCTGTCACCACCTTCTTTCTGCACTGACTGAGCCCTCCTTTGCAGCTGCAGTCACTGTCCTGATGCTCCTCGTGGCCAGCCCTCACATGTGCTTTGCGCTCCAATGAAGGGGCCATTTGTGCAATCAGGTAGGAAGAGATCGATTTTTCCAGAGTGATTTATACCCTCTGATAATTGAGCTATCATCAGTGACACCGCTGAGCACGCAAAAGAAAGTGGCACCTCTAGTCATAGGGAGAGCTAAGTCCTTGGAAGCATCTGAAAATGGTGACAGGACCATCCGGATATCAAAATAAAATTCTAGCATCATCAAGGGCCCCTGGGCAGTTTAAAGAAATATTCTATATTCAAGGAGAATTCTGCTAATGAGAACTGAGTTTTGAAAGAGGTCATAAGCAAAGCCAGAGAGGTAACCTTGATATTACCCCCATATTTTTGTGCTTCTTTCTATAAACAGAGATTTTTAAGAAAGATGTGTTCTCCTCTCCTGTAGTCTTGTTACATCCCAAAGTACAGGTACACATCACAACCATTGCAATACCATGCTGCATGACAGGTGGCTAGGAATCTCATACTTGATGAGGCTTGGGTTAGAATCTTGATGTTGCTGTGTATTTACTGCATGACCTTGGGCAAGTCACTCACCCTTTTTGAACTTGTTTCCTCATATACCTATTTTGCGGAGTTGTTCTGAGGGTTAAACATGAAATTGATGTAGAGGCATTTGGCACCTGGCCTATAACTCACAAGGTTGACTTCTCCTTAGACCACGAGAGTAAAACCCACATTGGAATGAGCTTGGACTTAAATTTCTTTTCACTTTGATTTGTTGTTTGATTTGTTGTTTGATTTCACTGATTGGAAAGCAAGTCATACAGATTATATTGGTAGGCAAGAAGGTGATTACTGAACTTAGAAATATGAAGAATAGAGACTTAAACAGAAGTTGCAAGAAAGAAAGCTGTCTTCTGTGAAAATAGTGAATCACAGGGGTGGATTGACCCTTTTATATTTTAATAGGGTTTCTAGGTCTTTGGCCCTCTATTGTCTTAAGCATAAGCTGACACCATTTGATGACAGTGCTAAGAATTGACGATTTCTTTATCTCCAAAACAATTGAAGACAGAGGAGGAAGGTGTAAAGCTCTAGAGTTTTTAAGGTTGGGGACCATCTGCTCAGGGATCATCTTCATATGTACGAGGCCAAATAGTAGGTACATGAAATTTTGAGTTTCCTCCCCACTTTTCCGGCAAAACCCACCAGTTCAGAACCTTGGGAACTTTACTGTATTGCCCTTGCTTCCTGTAGTCAGAGGCTGAATATGGTTTGGAATGGAAATGCTGGAACTGAGAGTATGTCTTTAAGTAGGAGACACCCCTGGACCTGATCCTGGTATATGGTCAGTGCCCTGTAAATTATATCTGTTATTATTTTTCCTCCCAGTTCAGCTTTTGTACTTCAGTCACATTGATCCTTAATCTTCCTTTGAATGTTTCTGTGTAGAGGAGTCTTTAAGTGATTAGTTTTGGATTCTTAGCTTTTATATTCAGCATTTTGAATTCTGTCCATGTAGCCAACCTGCTCGTGCTAATTGCAGTGCTCTCAGTATAGAAGACATTTCTTAGATACAGGGTCTATTCCAGAACATTCAAGGAAGACTGACAGGTCATTCCAGGATGGGCTTCATTCTCATTCTACTTTCCAGATTCAGTTTTTCTTCTCAAACAGTTCCAGAACCTGGGAATTTAAAGACCCTCATTTTAGTATCAGGGCTTTATGCAACAACCCTCCCCAGCCCCCTTCATATACTCCCAGTTTGGCCAGGGAATCATATAGAAGTGGTCAGGGGACCCTGATGCCTTGTTTTGAAAATGTACATATTAACGCTTATCTTCTCTTCGTAGCTCTTGATCAGAGCTTTGCCACTCTATAGGTAAAGATGTGGTTAGGATTTTTGCCAGCCTTTGTGTGGTTTCATTTTGGTATTCTCCTTGGCTTCAGAAGTCCTCCCACCCCCTGCCCCTCTCTGTCACATTTTCTCTTACTGGATACCCTCCTTTCCTGGCCAGCCATATCTCAAGTCATCCGTCTTTTGGGATGAGATGTCATTACAAACCTAATAATTTTAAAGAAGAAGATGATAGTATTACTATTTTAAGTAAGATTTACTGAATTTTCTATGTTAATTAAAAAAAGATTTACTGAATTTTCACCATGTATTAGACGCTGTTGTAGCCACTTTATATTTATGAACACATTTAATACTCCTGCTCCATGAAATAGATAGTTTTTATCTCCATTTTATAGATGGGGAAACTGCTACAAGAGAAGATCAGTACCTTGTATAATTGCAGCAAGTGGACAACAGCTTGGCCATAGGTCTGCTTGGACATTCAGGTGCTGACTATGGAGAATTTTCTCTGTAAGCACTTCTAGGGTCTGGTCATTGACATCCAGGATCCTAGCTCAGACAGTCCCAAATAAGGCTCTCTTGTCATCAGCAAGAGCACAACATAAAAACATTTCCTACAAAATTTATAAAATGCTGGAATAATGTGTCATTTCCTCAAATCTCCTTTAAAAGCACATCTGCCAGGCAACCTTTATGACATTACCTTTGTACTCAGAAAAAAAAATTATGAAGTAATAAAAAAAATACTAAAATAAGGTCACTTCCCTCCTCTTAACACAGTGCTGAGAAGGTATTTTTAGAGCTTGTGTTCCAAACAAAGGAAGTTGAGCTGAAGAAGTCACTTTCATTTGGAAATCAGGTGAAAGTCAACAACATTGCTGCTTATGATATGAAAAAACAACACATTCCCAGGAGAGTATCTCTACATGCAAACTAATTTCTGAGGTCCAAAAAAATTAGACATAATTCAGTCCGACAACAGGTAATTTTGAAAAGAGTCTATTTAGGAACTACCCACTAAGTAGAAGTTAGCAGCCTACAATTATTTTTTGGTTTATTCTAAAATTCACTTGCATGGGCACAGCCTATGGGGGGGGACGTGGGGGACAGGACCCTGATTTGAAACATGTCGCTGCCAACCAACCAATGAAATGAAGAGAACAATAAACAAAGGAAACCTTTCCAAAGGCTCTCTTCATTTACATTCTGAGATTACTGGCCTCATCTCTGTGCTGAAATAGCCTTGCGTTACTGGCCGTCCAAAAGCATAATCAGGTACTAGCGGGAGCTTTTGCTCCAGCAAACTGCATGAAGAATATTTGAATGCTGCCAAGACTATAGGTGCCTCTTTCAAGTTGTCATACTCTATGCTATAACGTGTCATAAATAAGGGAGGTATATTTATGAATCTGACATTAAAAATGTGTTCCTAAAATATCTCGTGTGTTCCCCACCCATGTCAGCATAGAAATAATGTTTAGTATTTGTTTATTTTACTGGACCACCCCATGAACCTGGGGGAAACATGTTAGAAAAAAAATTATAGCTACGCCAACTATTCTGGGAGATACACGAGCCCTCCATGTTTATCAGGTTGAGGGCACTGTATTTTGATGTCAATAAGCAATTTTTCCAGCCCGGTCTCCTGCCCGACCCTTTTAATCCATCAATATATTATTAGAGATAAAGTTGGTGGATGCCTGCTGCAGTTAGAAGATAAATGACATCTCTGAAGTCAGGCATTAAAGACTAGATTAAGGCCTTGTGACACCGTTTTCAGTGCTCATCTGTGCACTTCTGTTCAACCTATCACACTGAGTGACAAGAAAGAAAAATAATGAACTGGGCCAGGGGAAGAAGAAGGAAAAAAAAAAAAGGCAGAAAAGAGAGAGATTTTTTTCCCCCCTAACACACAAACTACATCAGTTCATACTCGGGATTAGACTGCATTTAAAGAAAGGAAAAAAGAAAAGAAAATGGGGAATTGGGAAGGACAGGGAAGGGGCTGTTCTATAAAGATGAAAATAGGCAAAAGGAACATTAAAGCCAAGAATTCCATTTCTGCCTGGCCAGTGTGGCTTTTGGTAACCCCCCCCCCACTACCACCACCACCTGCCTCCCAGTCTCTCCCATGCAGACATCTCCCAGTTGGCATCCAGTTGCTCTAGGAATCTGGTCCTCCGAGTTAGGAGTGCAGACATAAATCTTGCTAAGAGGCAGCGCTCAGTTCTAAATCTTAGTGAATCATGTTCTTCTATTCCCGCCAAAGGATTTCCTTCACACTGCTACCGTTGGCCTGGTTGGAGGTATTAAAGAGTTTTGTAACTGTATTCTGATAGCGATTTGAGTATGGCTCCTGACTTGATAAATACAAATGTTGAATTTTTTATGATTGTGCAGAAAACAGTAGCCACAAATTAATTGCAAGGTAGAAGTGAAAGAAAAGGGAGATGCAGGCCAGGGGAGAGGGCCTAGGTTTGTGGGCAGGGGACCTAGAGTCTACGCTAAAACTGATTTGCCCTCTTACTCTTTTTCAATCACTTGTGTAGAAATAAAAGCACACCCTCTCCATATGTCATGCCATATTTGTGAGGACAGAGGGACACCTTCCTTATAGAACTCTTTTGTTCCCAGCATTTCAATAATCCTCCTTAGACCCCAAGTCCATGAGACATTTTGTGCATTGTGGTGTTACTGGGACCCTCCACCGTGGAACACATAGAAGGCCCTCCAGGGATACTTGGTAACTGACTGAGAACTCACAAACATCTATCTCTGAGGCCAAGCTCCTGCTGAATGTCTTATGTAAATTCTTCTGCCATCATAAATATCCCTTGTTTCCAATTAAACACTTGGCTTTCTGGCCCTTAACAAGCGTCTCCTGCTGTTAATCTCATCATCTATGGTCAATATATTCTGTTTCCAGGTTCTGGACTTAGCTTCCTTCTTGCATACCCCTTGTTCTTTAGCCCTTTCTGTAGTCCCGTTCAAGGCCTCTTTGTCCCAGACTTTATCTCCCCACAGTCTCTGTCCTTCACATCCATCGTACCAGCTGTTGATAGATTGGTAGTCCCCAAGCACTTTGACTATGGCATTCCTTGCTCAAAACTTCAAATTCCTTATTATAGCATTAAGACCCTCCAGAATCTGATCCAACTGCTTTTCCAGTCATTTTTTCTCTTCTTTCTCTAGAACTCTTCAGCAAAGTAGTTCACATGCCTCAGACATGGTTATTATTTACTCACCTCTATCTACTTACAGTTATTCTTCCTTGTATTAAAATTCTCTTCCTAAAAACTTGTCCAAAATCTGCACCTCCCTCCCTCACTTTCCTCCTTTTCCATTTGACTATCCTTGTCTTCCCTCAGTTGGACATGGTTTTTGCCTTCTCTGAGATACTATGCTTCATGTTGATAGAACACTTGTGGCTGTAAGTGGCAGAGCCTAGTTTGGCTCAGAGAGGCAACTGGTTAGAAGGTGTGGTACTCATGGAAAAGGCAGGGGTTTTGTGGGCCTCAAGGAATTCAACCAGAAGATTGGCACATCTGATCGAAGTCTGGCAATCCAAGATTGGCAGAACTGGTGTGGCATTCTGGTTTAGGGCCCCTGTTAAAAAAAAATGCTTAGTATGTCTCAGAGAAGGAGCATAGCATTGACTTAGTCTTCATTACCATCAAGCATTAGATGAAGAGGGTCATGAAGATGGAGATGAGGATTGTGGCAATGAAGTAAATGAGAATTACAGGCTGAGGGGATGGAAAAGGGGGATCCTCCAAGATGTTGTCTCTGGGTCTCAGTAACAGTGGCTAGGTTAAATTGGCATTTCCTAGGATGGAACATGCATATAGGCGATTTCAAGGTATTTTCTTCATTACAGGGAAGACATTTTAAATTCCAAAAGTATAAAAGTATGAGACCTATGTAGGGAAACATCTAGTTATAGGAGGTGAAACACAAATAATGAAGGCAAATTCTAAGGAGATGGATTTCATTAGATTTAAGAAACCAATTTAAAACATTCTATAGAGAAGGTCCCAAAAAAACCTGTATACTTCCCAAGAAAGTGTGGGTGAAATTTTTAAAAATTCCATCTCTATTAAAATTAGTGTGTGCTCTGCTTTAGTTGCTGTAGAAGTTTAAAAAATATATCTTAAATGGCAACTTTATTTTGAAAACAAGGTAAACTGAAAAATGAAACCAAATAGTATAAGATTAGGGTGGGATGAGCTTCCCAAAATTCTAGTCCACTAGAACTTCAGAATGACCTTTTCTGGAATAATGGTCTTCTCAGATGTAATGATGGTAAAGTTTGAGATAAGATTATACTAGAAAACAGTGGGTCCTAAATCCAAGGACTGGTGTCCTTAGAAGAAGAGAGGAGAGGGAGACAGGAGAGGAGTAAGGCCATGTGAGTACCCACAGGCAGGGACTGGAGTTATGCTGCCACAAGCCAAGGATAACAGGAACTCCAGAAGCTGGAAGAAGTGAGGAAGGATTCTCTCCTCAAGCCTTCAGAGAGAGCATGGCTTCATCATACATAAAAATAAACTCAAATGGATTAGAGACCTAAATGTGAGACCCGTAACCATTAAAATCCTAGAAGAGAGCACAGACAATAATGTCTCTGGCATCAGCCATAGCAACATCTTTCTAGCTATGTCTCCTGAGGCAAGGGAAATAAAAGCAAAAATAAACTACTGGAACTACATCAAAATAAAAAGCTTTTGCACAGCAAAGGAAACAATCAACAAGGGAACCTACTGAATGATAGAAGATATTTGCAAATGATATATCTGAGAAAGGGTAAGTATCCAAAATATATGAAGAGTCATACAGTTCAACATCCAAAACACAGTCCAATGAAAAAATAGGCAGAAGTCATGACTAGACATTTCTCTGAAGAAAACTTCGAGATGGCCAACAGACTCATGAAAAGATGCTCAGCATCACTCATCATCAGGGAAATGCAAATCAGAAGTACAATGAGATATCACTTCAGGCCTATCAAAATGTCTAAAATCAAAAACACAAGAAATGACAAGTGTTGGTGAGGATGTAGACAAAAATGAACCCTGGTGCACTGTTGGTGGGAACACAAATTGGTGCAGCCACTGTGAGAAAGAGTATGGGGATTCCTCAAAAAAAAAAAATTAAAAATAGAACTACCCTATGATCTGGTAATTGCATTAGTGGATATTTATACCCCAAAAACCAAAAGCACTAATTCAAAGGGATACATGCACCCCTGTTTGTGGCAGCATTTTTTTTACAATAGCCAAATTATGCTGGTATGTATGTATGTATGTATGTA
Organism: Ailurus styani; assembly: GCA_002007465.1. NCBI lineage: Eukaryota > Metazoa > Chordata > Mammalia > Carnivora > Ailuridae > Ailurus > Ailurus styani. The sequence continues at coordinate 28,792 of LNAC01000864.1, read as the reverse complement.
TTTATTGTGCATAGGTTGGGGTGTGAGGGAAGGGACGGAGGGGGAGAGAGTATCTTAAGCAGGTTCCACAACCAGCATGGAGACTGACCTGGGGCTCAATCTTACAACCCTGAGATCATGACCGGAGCCGAAATCAAGAGTCGAATGCTGACTGAGCCACCCAGGCGTTCTTACAGTAGCCAAATTATGGAAGCATCCAAGTGTCCATCGATAGATGAATGGATAGAGAAGTGGTATTTACATACTATGGAATATTATTCAGCCATAAAAAGGAATGAAATCTTGCCATTTGCAATGACATGGATGGAACTAGAGGGTATTATGCTAAGTGAAATAAATTAGAGCAAGACAAATTCCATATGATTTCATTCATCTGGAATTTAAGAAACAAATGAACAAAGGGAAAAAGAGCAAGAGCACGTTGCCGCTGTTTGGATTTAAGGCCTCCAGAATTGTGAGAAGATAAACTTTTGTTTGAAGCCACCCAGTTTGTAGTGATTTGTCAAGGCAGCTCTAGGAAATGAATACAGTGATTAATCGGGGCATCATTCATTCCCAGGGTGTCAGGGGAGAAAAGGGTCTGGAGAAGGCAGAGCTTCCTAGAGGAGGTCCGGCTGCAAGACAAAAAGATTTAGGGAAGTGAGGAAGAGCAGGAGGGCTCTCCCAGCAGGAGGAACAGTGGTAGCAAAGGGATTAAGTACTGTACTTGCTCTGATTTGTACCTGATGGGTAGCTCTTGGATTTCTTTTGTCTTGGTACAGATATATCAGAAATAGTTTTATATTAACTCTTATAAGAAGGGAGAGATTCTTGGTTCCCATGTAGACCAAAGAAAATTGAAAGAGAAAAAACAATGACAAAGATCATGAAATTGGAGGTGGAGGCTTTTCCAGTAAGGAAACGAAATGAATGTTGTTGAAGCACATGTTGGTATACATGTGTGAGAAATACTTCCTGATATTATACTTCAGGATATGTATAAACAAACTAGGTAATGAAAAAAAAACCCAAGGGTGCAGTGAGAGAGAAAACAGTGTATTCTTCATGTGCATAATCATTGCCAGATTGGGTAAGAAGAGGGAGGAAGTAGGGAGGAGAGATTGAATTAAAATAGAGCTACTGTTCCCTGCTCCAGCCACCAGGTGGTGTCATCAGTTTATGACAGCTTGGTTGCGGCTTAGCAGGTCAAAGCAAGGAGAGTTGAAGTGCAAATGTGTCTTCAGAAATTTGTGAGGCTTGGGATATTTGCAGGCTATGTACTTACGATTTAGGTAGGGGTCTGTAAAATACAGATACTTACTAATCTATCTGGACTCCAATTTTACAAAAATTAAAAATAGTCATAGATCTTCCAATTGACTGATGAATGAAAAATAAGGAAAAGCAGGAGGTTTATTACATTTGTAAGTTAACACGTGTATTGTTCTACAATATTATAAAGTCACAAAGAGTTTTAGAGTTGGAAAATCCTGTTTACTTATGTCTAATTTTCTGAATATAGGCTTAGCTGCTCAGGTAAATAAACCCTGAAATCCAGAAACTGTGTGTTATTCGTTTTTTAACCTTCGGCAGGCACAGAATATAGGTGCTTAATCAGTGTTTGTGGAATGAATGAATTCTATAGAATTCTGTAAATGAAACTGGCAGTCTGGTCTAATATGCTGTTCCTAATAGTGATACGGTGTGCCTAAAATAATTTTTATGAAGAAGTGGAATATAGGAAAATTTCCCAGTCGGAGAAATTCTTGAGCTTCTATGATAAGCTTCTAGGATTTAGGCTTTATCACGCCCCACACACCCTGGGGATTTCAACTGGCCTCTGGGAGTCCTCATTCATAGTGGGAGCTCATTGTCTTTGCCTGGCCTAAAGCAGTGGATTCTCGATTTGCAGGTACACCTCTGAAATGTGGGCCCACCTTGCTCTCTACATACTTAATTAACAAGGGCCTCAATATTTCCGAGAAGAGGGAGATGGAAAGAGGAGCCTCAGATGAGGCGTTTGGTGACTCCTGGGCTGCAAGTACAGCCCTGTTCTATTCCAGGATTAGTCCCAATGACCACCATGTTCTGATGTTTTGAACCAAGAATAACTTACTGAAGCATTTGAGGTAGTCAGAGTGGGTCTTGGTGTGGTCCATCATGGGAGCAAAAGAAGTGAAAACTAAAATTTTGTGCTGGCTATGATCACATCAAATAAATCCATCTTCTGTAAATCACCTTCCCTGGTTCAACGCTGTATGAGTCATGGTCACTGTGTTCCTTCCTCTCTGCCCCCCCCATGCCCTGATACGTGTGCCACTGTCCCCGCTCTGCATGCATATTTTGGGTCAGTATGTCTAAACCAAATAGAACATTAACTTATTCTGCAGGTGGAATCCTGGAGAAACAGTTTTGCTCCCTAAAAGTATCCAGGTCTCTCATCTGAAAGATGGGAGCTGTAACTTAATGGTACCCAATCCCATCCATTATGCCTTTCAAAAGTCTGTTCAACTATTTCATTTCATGCACTCATATCCTGGATGCCCCACAATTATGTTACTCTGAAAGAAGTGAGTTCTCAGTCCTGTGGACCTCCATGAGCTTGTTGATCACGGCCCTTGTTCTAGATAACCTATGTCATCAGTAGCTATGCAGCAGAGTCTGAATTAGGGCAGGAAAATGCTCAGTACGGCAGGAATAGGATCCTCCACTATGAGCCATTTCCTTGGATAGAGGTAACTTTAACAACTGGGATCAAGATTCTAGGAATAGAGGTAGCCTCTGCAAGTCAGTGAAGGGCAGAAGAGACCTCTGTGGAGAAGGAAGGGGTGCGAACCTCACCAGTTTTTCCACAAAAACTTCTAGAGGCAGTATTTTTGGTCTGGTTCTTCTGCTCTGCCAGTTCCCAGCTGCATGAGAAACTGGAAATCCCTTCTATTCCATAAAATGGGTATAGTATCAACTGCTTTTCAAGTTTAAGGATTAGCGAAATTAATGCATTTTAATGCATTGGAATATTATGAGTTATTAACAAATATTATTAGTTTATATATTTAAATACTAATTTAAATATTAATTCCTTTCCTTTTCCCCCTTCTCCTTTTCCAATTTTATTAACAAGAATTTCCTTAGTTCCCACTAGAACAGTAATCTCTGGAATTTGGGTGTACAGAGTACTTGCCTTTTCTGTTAGATCAGAATGAAGGAATTCAGATGCTTTGCTTTGGGGAGCTCAGACTTTGCAAAACCAGAAGCAGGGTTCAGCCTCTGCAGGAAAGACAAAGCCAGAAGAAGCTATTCTATGTCTCTGTGACATGAGGAGGCCACCAGTCCTGTCATACTGCCTGAGGCAGGGCCTCCCTGTTCCCTCTCTGCTGCAGTCTCCTGGGGGCCCCTGCAACCAGTGACTCCATTGTTGTGTGTCTCAGTTTTTTCATCTGCCTGAGAGCTCAGTGATATTGACCTTGTGGGCAGGAATATGAAGTAATTTTCAAAAAGACTTTTGAAAAGACAGGTATTTCTAAACACCATGCTGTTTGTTTCCCTAGCTCTTTACAGTGCAGATGTGCCTGTGTGGATATGCCCTCCACATGGCTTCTGATCATCTGGGAGCTTTATCTCTCTTGTCTGGCCATGGTGAATTAGAGCAAACACACCCTCAGATTCCCTGGCTGACACAGAGTCTCCTTCTCCTTCTAGCGCCTTCATCATCACTGTCTCCTTTTGAAGATTCTTTTTTCAGCTCACTCTTTTTCAAAAGATTACTTTGTCACAATTATTCAGGAAAGGGTTTTGCGCCTGTAGGAAATATTAATAGACTATTATGAGGTCCTACAACTAATTTTTCCACACATATCATCTGTCTTTGCATGGTTATTAAACTTCAACAATATTTCATGCAATGCTTCCCTGCTAAATTAATTTGGTTCCTTCTCTTCTGGCTTCTTCTTTTCTGTCCACAAGCTTTAAAATTAAATTGAATCTTCATAATTATAGCTTTTTGTTGTTCTCCTTCATATCTTTTTCTTTTTTTCAATTTCTCTATCAAAGGAGCAATAAAGACATAAAGAAGCAAAATTATAACTCTAAAAGACCCAAATGGTCTGGAGTTTGATGGGCTTGAGGTTGGGTGTCTTTTAAGTAGGAGGAGAGAGGGTGAAGAAATTCAGACCTGCCTGGAATGTAGATAAATTGGCTGTGATTTATCCTAGGGCATGGAAAACAAATGAGAATTGTTCTCTCAATCATGAAACTTTCATAGTTGCTGTAGTGTTCTTATTTGTGTCAAGTGATACTCTCATTTTTTATAAGTAAATATTCACTCTCTTTCCACCCATTCACACAGAGGCACACACAAATTTTTACTTGTGGTTAAATTTTCCCAAAGTCCCGTATAGCTATTAAACTTCTCTTAAAATCTTTTTTTTTAAGGCACTAAGGAATCTTCACTTTTATGTTACGTATCTCAAGACTGGTGAATGAAAAGCTAAAACAACCTTAGAGCTTGGAGCTGACCCTGCCAGGGCACCAACCAAGGGGCTAGTGGGAACTGGAACCAGGAAGGAGGCTCTGATAGGTGGCCCTGAGAGTCAGGGGTAAGAGTTAAAGTCCATTTGGGAAAGTGGAGGCTTAAACGCAAATACTGGGGAATATGGGGGAAAGGATTCTTCAACTCTCTTCCACCTTCTGCCCCTTGGTCACTGTTCTATGAGCTTCTCCATAAGAGAGAATAAGTTGCCAACCTGATGTACGAGATAGGTATTTCTGATTGGGCCCTGTTCCTGGTAGGTGGGATTACTGTGCTTGGAAGGCCAGTGCCCATCTTTATTTAGCCTTTCCTCAGATGGAAGAGGCCTCATCAGGCAAGCCAGCCATCCTTGTGAGCCTATCCTTTGATTGGAAACTGTTGTTTGGGTCGGGGATCCAAGACCCATCTTGCTGCTTGCTGCTGCTTTATCTCATTTCTCCAACCAAAAAGTTTTTCAACTGAACTTCAGAAAGGAAACTTGCATTTAGCAGTCTTGGTGCTGGCTTAGTAATAAGGAGGTACTATGATTCCTGTTCAGTCCCTGTGGCAAGGGTGGAAAGGCAGGGCAGGATTTCACTGGTCCTAGGACTTTGGCCAGAATGTCAGAATGTAGCCAATATCTAACTTCTAATCCATAAGGGAGAGACTAAGTATAAATATGGAGGCAGGCAATATTCAGAGCAGAGAGAGGTGTGATCAGTGGAAGGCCAGATATAGGACAGGGATTAGTGTCCTGAAGCATTGCTTTGAACATCAGTAGTTATTTACATTTCACAGTAATGGGGTTGTGGGTTTTCTGGTATCTGATGGTGTCAGCTTGTGTTAAGGTCCAGAAATACTTCTCCATAAGTCCAAACAGGATTTATCAAGCAAGCAATAGTGTGATCAGATCTCAGACAAATGCGTAATTTACTGAAGAAAATAAATTAAAACGATGGGGCGCCTGGGTGGCTCAGTGGGTTAAAGCCTCTGCTTTCGGCTCAGGTCATGATCTCAGCGTCCTGGGATCGAGGCCCGCATCGGGCTCTCTGCTCGGCAGGGAGCCTGCTTCCTCCTCTCCCTGTCTCTCTGCCTTCCTCTCTGCCTACTTGTAATCTCTCTGTGTCAAATAAATAAATAAAATCTTTAAAAAAAAAAAAAATTAAAACGATGGGGAAAAAAAAACCACCCAGTTTTCCAACATACTTGCAAAGGAAGAATTATTCTCTTGATCACAGAGGAAGGAGAATCTAGAGATGATCTAGTCCATTCTAGAACTAGAATGAGGAAGAATCAGAGGCTCCGAGGAATTGGCTGGAACTAAGAACCCAAGTATCCCCAAACCTAAGTCCTACCCTACATCACTTATTCTAGTACCCCCCTTTTCTAGCCTCTTCGTCTATATTTAAACAATAACACTGTACTTCTTAAACCTCTAGGATTCAGAATTTTTACTCATTCACCTTTGACAATTCTGGATTAGTAAAATACTAATTAACGAAAACTATAATATCACACTCTAAGGGGTGTGATCAAAGAGGTGAGACATTAGAGTTTTTAAGAAGTTAATTTAAATAATGCAGCATCTAGAGTTACTTTTATAATGCTTTACTTTTGAAAAAAAACAAAAACTTCTAATTATTTAGATTATTGGCTATGCCTGTAAATTAGAAATAGATATAATATTTCCCCCATTTTGTAAGTAGAACTGCTTTAAGAATTGGTTTGTCTATTATCTCCCAAATGATGGCTCATTCTGCTATGAGACAGGCCATCTCTAGATAGCTGTCTCTACAACCTTGTTAACCCAATGAAGGCCATGATGTGATAGCAAACTAGCATGTTCATGTCATTGATCCTCAGGGGCAGAAGGAGTGGCCCATCGCTGGCGCCTACCTGTTCACACTCCATGTTGTTAAGCCAGAACTATAGGCAGGGGTATCTGATGAATAAGTAAAAGGTTCAGTACAGAGATGGGGCCATCAATTACCATCAAATTTGTTAACCTTCTCTGAACTCAGATCGGATGTATTTAAAAGCTCCATCAATTTGATTGAATGGACATGAATCAGGTAGTTCCTCTGGAATGATCAGGGACTCACCCAGGAAGAGGATCCAGGTTGTACCCCAGGTAGCTCCCCTTTCCCCTATCCCCTCACCAGGTCTTGGACAAGGCAGACTGTGAGTAGTGGAATAGTGGGATTATGTAATAAGTGCTAGCTATCATTTCCTGAATAATTGCTATTATTCATTATAATATTCATTATAATACTGCTATAATAGCTATTACTGAATAATTGCTCAGACTTTTTTGAGTCTCTGGACTAGATCATTTTGTTTGATAGTGAAGAAAGATAACACACCTTCATTAGTTTATTTGTTCACTCACAAACATTCCCAGACTAGCAGCTTTCTTCCAAGCACTGTACTAAGCACTGAACACATAACAGTGAATAGGGCAAAGTTGACATTCAGTAGAAAAATGTGTTGTGAATTGTAAAATGCACTACAAGGTTAAATGCTTGGCAGTGTCTAATTCTGATGGGAGGCTCTGGGAAGGAACGATCTTTATTGAAGAACGGTGGCAGTATTCACTCCTGTTCTCACAGAAGTGGTGAGGATGGGGGGAGCAGGGTGGCTGAGTGCACTGTTGGAAGAAGTGCCCTGTGTGAGATTCTTGGTTGGGCTGCCCACCAAAGGCTTCCTGGGAGGCATATAGGGGAGCTTAGCAGCTGAGCAAGCAGAAAGGCTGGCTGTGGGGAAGGAGGTTCAAAATCCACTAATGATTGTGAGCAGCCCACATTTTCTGTCCCTTCTGCCTTCCTCACCCATTCAGACTCTTATCACTTCTTTCTGTCTCTTCCCTTTGCCAGCCACTGTCCTCTCTGCCACCAGCTTAAACTGCCTAACGTTCAACTTCAGTCATACTAATAATAGCTAATACTTACAAAGCCCTTACTCTGTGTACCATTCTAAGCTCTTTACAGATTATAAACTAATCTGCACAACCCTAAGAGGTAGGTACCATTATTATCCCCATATTACAAATGCAACAACTGAGACCCTGGGATGTGACTTGTCTCAGGCCACAGGGTAAAGGGAAAGGGAAGGGAAACCAGGCAGCCTGGCTCCAAAGTCTTCATTTCCAGGGGCCAGGCCAGGGTCTGCTTCCTCTTCTGTTCTCCAGTTCAGAAACATACCCCAGTTCACTACTCATTACCAAGTAAATCCAAACCTTAGCTTGTAACCTGAATGCAACTTCTAGTTTCCTACTGCTCACCATCAGGCAAACACAATTATTTAGCATCCTTTAACATTCTTTAACACCCTTGGCTTTTCACCTCTTTGTCTTTGCTTTTTTCCCTCCACCTGGAATGTCCTGTCCTTTACAACTCCAAATCCAACCCAAGTTCAGTAGCTAGCTGAAATGGCCTGTTCTCTATAAAGACTTCTGGATTCCTGAGTTGCAAAGAAGCTCTCCCTCCTCTGACCTCTCAAAACACTTTTTAATTCACACTTATTTTGACACCCTTATATTACAGATACTTGTAGTACCTTGTAATATAACTAAGGTGCACATACTTTATTTTCACTCGATTTGTAAGCTTCATGAGGCTGTCTCTACACTCCCCTTGATTCCCACCCATTGAAACTCCCTTAACTGGTCCCCATTTAAATCCCCCCTAACAATTTCTTTTGGCCAGTGTCCATGACACAATGAATACTCATGGCTATTTAGTCAGATGTCTGGCCTGCTTAGGACTGTGCAGTTTAACCTCTGTGGTGTTGGTGTCCCTATCATTAAAGGACCCTGTCACTTCCAAGAGTATCACATTATGGGAAATAAATCCTGGTTACCTGCTAAAGGTCACTTTTTAGACCGAGCAGTGTGGCATTGTGGTAAAGAGCTTGGGTTCTCTGGTCAGACTCCCTGGGTTAGAAACTGGGATCTGTCACTTACTACCAGCTGTATAATCCTGAGCCAAGTATGCCTCAGAACCTTCTGTAAAGTGGGTGTAACAACAGTCTCTCACTCTAGTTTATTAGGAGGATCCAATGAGTTAATTATGTAGATTAGCCTGGCATGCAATAATATTGCTCACCAACAGGAGGCCCACACGTTTGGGCATCCACTAGTCAAGCTGTACCTTACCAAGTGTTAAATGTCTTTGTTCATAAATCTGTGTGTGACAGTTGTACTTAATATTGTCACCATGAAATTGAATTAAATGTTACATAAACTGATAAGTGTAAAAAGAAGAATTGTTGCTTCTTTGAACATTAAATTGAATGCTTTGGACTCAATAAGCATAAGTCAATGAAAAATAGCTGTTGAATTAGATGTGGGGAAAAAACATTATAAAAGACTAGAGGAAAATCATAGACATCTAGAAAGTTTCTGTACTGAGATTGCTTCAAAAATGACTTTAAGTTCTTGCTGTACTTTATAGAAACTGGAAATCGGGGGTGATGCATTTCTATGGGTGTGGTTTGTACAGGAAAGGGAAGGCAGGACACCATAAGTGTATGTACATTAAAAGCATGTGCCCCAATATCAAATTAATGGTGAATAAATGTACATTTGTATATTTTACAAATAAAACATGTAAGATATGCTTATGCAACTTTTTTAAAATTTAAAGTTTTACCGATTTCGTGGACTTTTTCAGTAACCATTATTCCCTGTCTGGAGAGTGGTAGATAAGAAAACATCTCTGAACTCTTCTTGAATTAATGAGTGAACAAATGCATGGACTTAGAGTTGGCTGTGGCAAATGCTTTTGACTCTGGTGATACTTTCTTGGCTCTCACCTCTACATGTCAAGCCTGCTTACTAGGAATACATCATATTTCCCATCTGAGAGCATTTGTTTCTGTCTGTAGAAATCACTTTGCTCACACACAGGGCAATTCTGGAGTGAGTGTGGGAGCGTGAATGCCACAGAAATTTACCCTTTCAATAACAGATGGGGACTTGGTAAATAAATGACTCACCTTCTTTATCTCACCACGGAGCTTTCTCTGAGGTATGTTTCTCGAAGTCTCCCAGTGGTCACCAGTTACCCGTGGTGGTGACTTCTTGAGTAATGCAGTCACCACTGACTACTTCCCTGTTCTCTGCCTCATTTCCTCACTCCCTTAATGATGTTCCTAGGATCATCTCCCAAATGCACTACTTGCTCTTCAATTTTTGCCTAGGAGTCTTCAGGGAGAACCCAAGCTAGGATGTAAGCCCAAGCCTTAGAGCCCACAACAATGCCTTTCCTAGAGAAGATCTACAAATCTGATCAAACCAAGGAGTACAAGTTTACTCAAAACAAGTTTTGGTTGAGGCTGAAACAAAATATTCAAGATTTTAAGTCAACAAAATGTTATCGTTTTAGTTACTAGACCAGTTACCATTTACAAGAATAAGTTTTTTGCTTGTTTGTTTTTAAATTCCACTTGTTTTCCTATGTACATGCAGCCTTTGAGAAGTTGGAGCCCTAAGAATTAAGCTTTAGATGCAGACCCAAGAAAGTCAGTAAGCTCTGCTTTATTTCCTGCTCTCCTTTGTGTTCTGTTCAAACAACAGGGCTGTTCTCTAGGAAATTATGCATGGGCCTGTTCTGGCCTCAAGTTGGTTGACAGGCAGGACAGTGAAGAAGTCCCTGCAATGGCTTCCCAGGCTTTCAATGCTGGGTCATGGGTGTGTGGACCAAAGAACTCTCTCTGAGGCTCAACAGCCTCTTCTAATGAAAGAGCTCAAACCCTGAGTGGTTCTGGTGTTCATAAAAATGTTTGAAAACCTTTCACTAATTCCCCAGTTCACCGCCACCCTACCCAGATCACATGGCTTAAACTGTGTATTCCAGGACGAATGTAAGGCCTCAGGCGCCATGCCAGGCTTAATGAGGTCTGTAGATTCATGTGAGCAGCAGCAGCTGCCTGGGAAGTTATCCAATGCTACATCAAACCTCAACAACTGTCCTGGGATAGCCGTGCTGGCTGGGATTGCCCCCTGCAGCCAGCAGAAGCCCATACACACCTGTGGTTAATCCCCCAGAGCAGCAGTTCTGACCGATGAAGAGCAGGCAACATCCGGGCTGGGCATGGAAAGGTGAACAAACATTGTCCATTACCCTGCCAATCGCCAGTCCCCTCATTCTGTTTTTTTTTTTTTCCTTGGGTAAATTTGGTTTCCTGAAATTAATTATTCAACAGGAGGTGACAGCCGGTGTATAGCAGCACTGTTGGAACAGAGAATAAAGAGGCACATTGGACACAGCAGCTGCACCTCCCAGACCCTGAAATTTAAGATCTTTATAAATGATCTGTTAAAACTATAGTGACGATAAGCTTATGAATCATGATCTATATTAATCAGGGCTGCTGATATGGAAAGATTAATTGAAACGTGCAGTTCTACACAAATGATAAAGTGGTAACAATTTAATATCAGACAAGAAGAGTGAAGAAATTACACTCCAAGCTTCATGCATCATTACTATGGATATTAATATTTTACCCAGCGCAACAGCATCGGGAATCATAATGAAAATCCGTAAGTGGTGCACAGACATGATTAAATACAACAGTCTTTAGGAGCTGTTTGGTGGCGGCATTTGGGCCATATTTCACTCGGTGGCTGGTGATTCCAGTGATAGAGTCTAGACGAGGGTGATTAAAAATTGTTCCTCCTAAAGGCTGTTAACCTTTTACTACTAAAATGAATTTCTTTGATTTTTAAATTATGTCATTCTCTTTGCTCTTTTCAAAACCAAACTTGATCCCAAATTTTGACAGGGTCCTTGGTGTAGTGACAGTCCCCTGCCCTAGGGGTGGCATTAGCCAGGTCATGGAGAATAGAGGTTCACTGCCTACCTCGGCAAGGGCTGGCTGGAGTGAGTGATGAACCATCAGGGATCCTCGGGTGGTTCCCAAAGACCAGAAGTAAGTTGATAAGGCTACCTTCCTCACCCAACCTTAGCAGAGTGGAGATGGAAATGCCTTATTCTGAGATCCTGGTTTCACTAGGTTAGTTAATTCACTTATTTAGTCACTCCTCTAATCAACAACCACACAAGCATATTCCTATACCTGAGAAGTGCAGAAATCTGCCCCAAAGAACACACATTCCAAGCTGAGGTGAAAACCTGAATCAATGTGACAGCTTCCAGAATGAAAGAGTCAGAAGAGTTTTTTTGCCACACTGTTTCTACCACCCTGTGAAATCTTCACTCAATTAAAAGTCAACCTGACCCCTTTTATCTTTAGCTAAAACAGACAGGTCAGGGTACATTTGCAGTGGTGATGTTCATCACTACCTCAGGCAGTAATAAGAAATGTAGCCTGTTCCCCTGAGGATATTACATCTGTTTTTTCTGTGTTCTGGTTTCTTAGGTCTCTAAAGTAGTGATTCTCAAATTTTAGTGCATACAAATATCAAAGATGTGTGTGTGGGTGTGTGTGTGTTAAAAATGCAGTTTCTAAGAGAGGATTCCTATGGAGATTTCTGGAATTCTTTTACTGAATAGCTCTCTTCTTTCTGAAACTCTGCCCTATTGCTTCCAGTCTCCTCAGTCTCCCTGAACTCCTATTTATCTCCTCAACTCAATGAGACCATGCACTCAGCTTGGGATTGCTTTACTTCCTTGTGGTCTGGAATGTATTTTCAGGCAAAGAGGTAGGGTGATCATAGTCGCTTTATTTTCTTTCTTACATGGATCACAGTTCTGTGCTGCTTGTTCCCCAATGTCTGAAAACAGACATTTCATATATTTTTTTCCAGTTTTCTAGTGGCTTCTTGTGGAAGGGTAAATCTGATCAGTTATTCCCTTATAACTCAAAGTGAAAGTTGCTACCATTGCTTTTCATTTTAAATGGTGTCCAGATTTCCATCCCTGCTAACTTTTCTATCTCATGTTCTACCACTCTGCTCTTCATTCATAAGGCTCCAGACAAAACCCATTTTTTCTCTGCATTAATAATACTGAGCATCTTTCAAATGTGGGACCTTTATATTTATTCTTCCTTCTGCCTAGAATACTCTTCTTATTCAGATTGCAGTTCGAATGTCATCTCTGAAGGTCTACCCTGACCACTTGACTAAATTCAACATTCAATATCCCAGTTTACTATGTCACACTGTTTTATTTTCTTTTTGACTTCATCACTTCCTGATATTACCTTATATATTTGCTTACATGTTTGTTATCTCCCACAAAAATCAAAGTTCCATGAGACAGAAACCATATCTGCCTTACTATGACATTTTAGAGGCTAGTACAGTGTGGTAGGTGCTTAAAAATAGATATATGAAAAAGAAAACAAATTCAGGGTGAGTATAATGATGGGGTTTGATGGGGAACCAATTACAAGGACAGAGAAATTTTACTCTGGTAGGAGATAAATTAACCTTACAAGTTTTGAACTCTGTTAGTCAGATATTTGGGACTTTTGTAGTCTTATAGTGAGATGGTTAAGAGCATGAATTTTGAAGTTTGGAAGACTTGGTTGTTTGGTTATTGGCTTTATTATTTAGAAACAGTGTGTGTGGCCTCCACTTTCTTCCATAAAAAATAATCCATCAGGGGCGTCTGGGTGGCTCAGTGGGTTAAAGCCTCTGCTTTCAGCTCAGGTCATAATCTCAGCGTCCTGGGATCGAGGCCCGCACCGGGCTCTCTGCTCAGCAGGGAGCCTGCTTCCTCCTCTCCTTGTCTCTCTGCCTGCCTCTCTGCCTACTTGTAATCTCTCTCTCTGTGTCAAATAAATAGGTAAAATCTTAAAAAAAAAAATCCATCAGGGTTGTTTTGAGATAATGTCCGTAAAACATGTGGTATGGTGCCTGGCTTAAAATTAGAATTACGCAGGGCGCCTGGGTGGCTCAGTGGGTTAAAGCCTCTGCTTTCGGCTCAGGTCATGATCTCAGGGTCCTGGGATCGAGGTCTGCTCAGCAGGGAGCCTGCTTCCTCCTGCCTGCTTCCCCCTCTCTCTCTGCCTCCTTGTGATCTCTCTCCCTCTGTGAAATAAAAATAAAATCTTAAAAAAAAAAAATAGAATTACGCAGACCTTATAGTGACTGTGCAGTGGGCTCAAGGAGACCAAAAACAAGATTGGGATTTTTTTTTTCCCCACAAAGAACTAAAACCACACCATATGAAATTTATAGAACTGAAAAAACTAAATCAAAGTACTTATTGGATCATTTTAATATCAGACTATACATATATAAGAGAATCAGTGGACTGGAAGACAGGTCCAAAGAAATCAATACCAGTGAGACCTAGAGGGACAAAAATATAGGAAATACATGATAAGAGAGAGAGATTCTGAAATATGTATAATTGGAGTCATGGAAAGATATGTCAGGAGAAAGTTGTGGAGGAAAGCTTGTTAAAAACCAGTGACTGACACTGAGTCACAGACTTAAGATGCCCTGCAAACCCCAAACCAGAAAAAGAGAAATCCATACATAAGCATATAATAAAAACATTAAAAACTAAAAACAAATAAAAATACACAAGCTATTAGATAGAAGAAATACTGTTTTCAAAGAAACCAAAATTAGACTGACAGCTTGTCACTTAATAGAAACAACTGAAATCAGAAGACCTTGAAATGGTATCAGGGTATGAAAGAAAAGAAGTGCTAACCTATAATTCCGCAAAATATCTAGGAAAAATATCTTTCAAGAGTGAAACGAAAGACATTTTCACACAAATAAAAATGGAGAATGCGTCACCAGCAGATGCAACAGTGAAGGTGCTCTTCAAGCAGAAAGAAAATGATCCTGGATAGAAGCACAGAGATAAATGAATGAAGAACTGTGAAAATGATGAAGGCGAAAACAAATGAACACTGACTGAAAAAAAGAATAATAATGTGTTTTTAGTTTTAAAGATGTATAGAACATTAAAATGCATGACATGTCTGTTAAGTATTTGATTCTTGATCTCAGCTCAGGTCTTCATCTCAGGGTTGTGAGTTCAAGCCCCATGTTGGGCTCCACACCAGGCATGGAGCCTACTTAAAAAAAATGCATGGCAATAATGGTATAAAATTCAGGGAGGGCATGTAAATGTAGCTAAAGATAGTTCTAATGACCTTGTTTGTGTTGCCTAGGTAGAGTATAATACCCAATAATATTAGATACGTATAACTTAAGGATGCATGTGGAAATTTTTAGTCTTATCATTACAATAATATGACGATGCATGATTTCCAAGATAATAGTGGGAAAAGAAATCATTAAAAACACACAAAATCTATTTTTTAAAAGCAGAAAAAGGAAATAGAACAGGTATGCTAAATCCAAACCAAACACATCAGTAATTATATTAAAATCAAATAGTCTAAATCTTGCATGAAAATATTTTCAGACTGAATAAAAACTAAAACTCATTTATAAATGTAAAACATTTATAAAAGATACATGTAAAACATTTATAAAAGATACATGTAAAACATAAGGATAAAAAATAAAGATAAAACATTATTTGAAAGATAGCTGATATAGTTGTGTTAATACCAGACAAAGCAGACTTTAAGAAATTATTAATGGAGATAAAGAATTTACTAATGTAGATAAAGAAATTACTAATGGAGATAAGGAAGATAATTTTATAATAAAATGTTTAGCTCATAATCAATATATTACAATTCTAAATTTATAGGCACTTAATGTGTAGAATCAAAATATGCAAAAATTTACAGAGCTATAAGAATTTGATAAGTCCACGATCACAATGGGTAGTTATGACATATCTTCAAATGACCGATTTTAAAAAAACAGATAAAAAAGTCAGTGAAGTTATAGGAAATATGAATATGTATGGACATTGTACCCAACACCTATGTATGGAATAAATATTCTTTAAAAATTGTCCAGGGAACATTTATAAAAATTAACTACATGCTGGGCCACAAAGCAAGCCTCAACAAATTTCAAAGGATTGAAATCATACAGAATTTGTTTTCTTTTCTTTCTTTTTTTTTTTTTAAGATTNTATTTATTTCACAGAGGGAGAGAGATCACAAGGAGGCAGAGAGGCAGGCAGAGAGAGAGGGGGAAGCAGGCTCCCCGCCGAGCAGGGAGCCCGATGCGGGCCTCGATCCCAGGACCCTGAGATCATGACCTGAGCCGAAAGCAGAGGCATTAACCCACTGAGCCACCCAGGCGCCCCAGAATTTGTTTTCTGACAACAGTCGAATTAAAATTAATAACAAATATGTAACTAGAAAATCCATGATTGTCCTATGAATGTCTACTTCACTACTTGGGAGTCAAGTATATTTCTAAAAAATCTATAAGTCAATTGATTTTCACCAAGAGTGCTGAGACAATTCAATAAGGGGAGAGTCTTTCAACAAATATTGCTTGGACAACTGGATAGTCACATGCAAAAGAATAAGTTGGACCACTGCCTCACACCACATACAAAAATTAACCAGAAATAGATAAAAGACTTAAATGTAAGTGCTAAAACTATAAAACTCTTAAGAGAAATCATAGGTGTAAATACCTGTGGCCTTGGATTAGGCAATGCTTTCTTAGACATGACACCAAAAGCACAAGCAACCAAATAGAAATAGATTGGACTTCATGAAAACTAAAAACTTGTTTCAAAAGACACTATCAAGCAAATGAAGAAATAACCCACAAAATAGGAAAAAATACTTGCAAATCATACATCTGATAAGACTCTAGTATTTAGAATCTATAAAGAAGTATTACAATTTGGCAGTTAAAATGCAAGTAGCCAAATGAAAAATAGGTGAAGTAATAAATAGACAATTCTCTAAAAAAAGGTGTACGAAATAAATACATGAAAAATGCTCAGCATAATTAGCCATCATGGAATGGCTAATTCTACCTAACACCCACTAGGATGACTATACGAAAAAAGATAGTGTTAGAGAAATTGGAACCTTCATGCACTGCTGGTGAGAATGTTAAATGGTGCAGTTGCTTTGGAAAACAGTCTAGCAGTTTCTCAAATACAGAATTACCATATGATCTGGCAATTCTACTTCCACATATATATCCAAAAGAAGTAAAAAGCATATGTCTACACAAAACTTTTGTGTGAATGTTCATTGCAGAATTATTAATATCAAAAAAGTAGAAACAACCCAAATGTTCATAACTCATGTAAGAAGTATTATTCAGCAATAAAAAGAAATGAAATACTAATGAACATTGAAAACATTATGCTAAGTGAAAGAAGCCAGTCACAAAGGACAACATATTGTGTTATTCCATTTATATGTAATTCTAGAATAGGCAACTCTATAGATACAGAAAGTAGATTAGTAGTTTCCTAGCGCTAGGTGGGATTGGGAGATTGTGTGGTGATGACTAAGGTAGGGGGTGTATTGGGGATAAAATATACAAAAATTGATTTTGGCAATGAATGTAAAACTATGAATATACTAAAAGCCACTGAATTGTATACTTTGAGTTGTATGGTATGTGAACTACCTATTTTATATATATATCTAAATATATAATATATCTATATAGTGGTAGTTTTTGAGGAATTGGACTATTTGATCTAAGTTGTCAAATTTGTATAACTTGCTTATAGTATTCTCTTATTATCGTTTGATGCATGCAGAGTCTGTAGTGATATCCCCTATTTCATTGGTGATGTTAATAATTTAGGTCATCTCTATTTTTTCCCTTTGGCAGTCTGGCTAAGGTTTATGAATTTTATTAATCTTTTCAAAGAACTGGGCTTTTACTTCATTTATTTTTCTATTGCTTTTCTGTTTTCAGTTTCATTGATTTCTGCTTATATATTATTCTCATTTTGGCTTAATTTGCCCCCCCCTTTAAATTTCTTTAGGTGGGAAATTAGGTTATTGATTTGAAACTTGTCCTATTTTCTAATGTGTGCATTTAGTGCTATCAGTTTTCCTCTCAGTATTGCTCTGTGTATCACAACTATTGATATGTCTTATTTCATTTTCGTTCAGTTCAGTGTAGTTTTATATTTCTCTCGAGATGTCTTCTCTGATCCATGGATTGTTTAGGAGTATGTCATTTAGTTTCCAAGTATTTGGAGATTTTACTATTAGCTTCCTGTTCACTTCAAATTTAATTCCATATGCCAGAGAACACCCTCTGTATGGTTCCGATTTTAAATCTGTTGAGATTTGTATTGTGGCCCAGGATATGGTATATCTTGGTTTATAGGAACTTGAAAAGAATATGTATTCTGCTCTTACTGGATAGAGTATTCCATAAATGTCAATTAGGTCCTGTTGGTTGACGATGTTATTCTTTTTTATTCTTGTTCATTTTCTGTGTAGATGTTCTGTCAGTTGCTGAAAGAGGGTTTTGAAGTCTCCAGGTATAATTATGAATTTATTTCTTCTTTCATTTATGTCAAATTTTGCTTATTTTGGCTATGTTTGGTGCATACAGATTTAGGATTGCTGTTTTCTTGGTGAATGATTTTTTAAATAATTATATTATGCCCCTTTCTATCTCTGGCAGTTTTATTTGCCCTGAAGTTTATTTTTATCTGATATTAATTTATCCACTCTTGTTTTCCTTGGATTATTGTTTTCATGATATATCCTTTTACTTTCAACCTTCCTATATTATGATATTTAAAGTTAGTTTATTACAGACAGCATATTGCTGGATCATGTTTTTAAACCCACTCTAACAATCTCTTTTAATTGATGTATTTCAACCATTTACATTTAATGTAATTATTGTTAAGTTAGGGTTTAAGTCTGATGTTTTACATTTTTATTTTTGTTTTTTCTTATCCTTGCATTCCATGGGCTAGTTCAACATTAAAAAAAATTCCACTTTGATTTATTGATAGTATTCTTGAATATATATGTGTATAGCTTTATTTACTGGGTTTTTTTCTGGGTATTAGATTATACTTCTCTATATCTCTTCATAGTCTACTGGTGGTATCATTTCACCAGTTCAAGTGAAATATAACAATGTGACCCCACTTTATATCCCATTATCCTTCCCTGTTATTAAATAATCTAAAATATTTCTTGTATGTACATTTAGAACTACATCAGTCAGTTAAAATTTTTGCTTCAACCCTCAAACATGATTTAGAAGGTTCAAGAGCAGAAAGAAACCCTATTGCATTTATCCATATTTTTGTGTATTGTGTTCTTTTCCTTCTGATCTTCCAGGATTACTTCTTTTATTTCCTTTCTGTTTAGAGAACTTTGTTAACCACTCCTTTAGGATAGTCTTTTAGTTTTTCTTCCTTTGAGAACGTCTTGATTTTTCTTCATTCTTGAAGGTATTTTCACTGGGCAGGATTCTGGGTTGACAGTTATTTTCTTTCAACACTTGAAAAGTATTATGCTACTTATTTCTGACTTTCATGATTTCTGATGAGAAATAGTCATTCTAAGTGTTATCTCATTTTAGGTAATGTGTCTTTCTGGCTGCTTTCAAGCCTTTGTTTCAGAAATTTAACTGTGATATGTCATGTCTTGGTGTGGATGTTTTGGGATTTATTATGTTTCGAGTTCATTTACCTTCTTGAATCTGTAGGTTTATATCACTTGCCAAATTTGGGAAGTATTCAGTCATTATTTCTTTAAGTATTATTTTTAACTTGTCCCTCTTTGCCCTCTCCTTCTAGAATTCTGGTGACACAAATGTGAAAATTTATTACAGTCCCACAGGTCCCTGAGGCTGTGTTCTAACAGAGATTTAAGAGGACCTTACATCCATAAATCTGAACCAAGCCACTATGCAAAATGATCAGTTAGAAGCAGGTACAGTTTGTTCTAGGAATGTAACCCTGAGTTTTCCTTATACAGTTTTAATAAACATCATTTTATTAAGAAATTGAAGAAGAAAAGCCATATGATCTTTCTAGTAGACATTAGATTCTTGATTAAAATTCACATTTCTTATTAAAGAAACATGAAAATAAATCAGCAATACTCACCAAGATGGCAATAGTAGTAAATGGAATTAAAAAATTTGATACAGTATAGCTAATAGAAATCTATTGCAAAAATACTCAAAAGGAAATGCTTCTAAATCTTTCTTTACCATTAAGGTAAGAACAAGAGAAGACAAGATTATTACTGCTACCTTTCAACAGGATTCTAGAGGTACTAGATAGTGCAAAAAGACAAACTGGGCATAATTATTGGAAAAGAAGAGATAAAACTGTCATTATTTGGAAATAGGATGATTTTATATTTAAAAAATCCAAGAAAACAACATAAAAATCATTAGACCTATTCTAATAGTTTAGTAAGGTGTCCAAGTACAAAAATCAACATATAAAGGCCAGCAACTTGGAGTGCCTGACTGGCTTCATCAGTGGAACATACAACTCTCGATCTCAGGGTCATAGGTTTGGGCCCCATGTTGGGCCTGGAGCCTACTTAAAATTAAAAAAAAAAAACACCCAGCAATTTTATTATAGGTTAACAATAGCTATGTAGAAAATGCAGTGCAAAAATTGACACTCAAAATAGAAACAAAATACTTAGGCATAGACCTAATGAGAAATGTATAAGATTTATACAAAAGAGGATACAACTTTCCCAAAAAACTTAAAGAAAATGCTAAATAGAAACATACCTTATTTGAAAGGAAAGACTTGAAATTGAAAAGATGGCAATTCTCCAAAAAATTAATTTGTAAGTGCAAATAAATGTCAAAATCTCAAATGATATTTTGTGAAACTTGAAAGGATGATTCTAAAGTTTACCTCTCAGAAAAAATGTACATGAAGGAGCCAAGAAAATAATTTTAATAAGAACAATGAAGGAGCTTTTGCCTACTGGATATTATCACATTTTATAATGTCATAAGGAATTTAATCACTTCTTTGGTGTTGGTACTAAAATAGACAAGTTAATAAAATAATACAACAACACACTAAAGGACATTGTAATTAGAAGTCTTTTCTACCCTTTCCAGTAGCTTTGGATTGAACTTGCTCTCCCTTGTCAGTAACCAAAAAAAAATAAAAAAGGAGAGAGAGAGAATTCAAGCAGGATATAATTGCTACAGTCCTGGCCAGTGCATATAGGCTAGGGGGAGAATGAGTTCTGTTGTCTTTTTTGAAGAAATGCTGGTAAAGAGAATAGATGTGGCAATATATGAATTTGAAAATCCTGATCCACACATCAGAGGGAAAATAGAAGGTAAATATAGTATCCCAGACTTCTAAAAACCACACAAGTCCATCTACTTGTAAATTATTTTTTTGTTTACCACTCTAACCCAAATGTGTTGTTACTTTTCCCAAGGCAAAAGTAACTCAACTACATGGAAATTGGTCCTTTATTAGTGTTTTTAAAATATTTTCAGTGGCCTTATTATAATTAACATGAAGAAGGGTGCCTCTAATCAGGTACCTAAGAGTGGACGTTGTCCCTAGTATCTTCTTTTGGTTTAGTCTTTTGTGTTCAAAAGTATATGACATCATGTGGTCTCCTCCATCTTTATCTTATTTCTGTCAGTCAACTATATCTTGAAACCCGGAACACTACACAGAGTGATTGAAAGCAACTCAGTCCAAAAAAAAAAAAAAAGAGAATGTGTTCCCTTTTTGAAAGGCTTTTCATCCAAATGCAATGATATAAACTACATACTACTGTAATTTTCATTCTAATACAGTAATATTCATTCAATTTATTGATTTCTTCATAAATTAGTATGTGATTAATATATCACTTAAAAAGGAGTGGAGCAAATACACTGTTTAATAAATGGTGTTGGGATAATTGATCATATTTCTAAGATTAGATTACTCATAAAATATCAAAATTGATCCTAAATGGACCAAATATATATCAAAACCAAAAACTTAAGTTTTCAAAAATATAGGAAAACATTTTTACAGTCTTTGAATTATATAGCACAGGTTCCATTGTAGAAGATCATAGTTATTTAAAGCAGAGAAGTATTTAATGTGGAGAATTAGTTGCTTCCAAAATCAATAAAAGGCTGGATAGGTGTGGTCTAAGGTGTTTCTCCTGGGACAAGACCAAGAATTGGTCTTCCAAGGAAACGTCTACATCTGTCACACTCAAGAAAATGGGAAATCAACTCCAGGAATTCACCATCTTGACTGTGACCCATAGTGAAGGAAACTGGCTTTAATGTATCTGTTGGCAGATGGTTGGCTGTGCTACTGATACTCATAAATGTAGTGACTACAAACCCTGTGGTGCTAGGGCACAGAAAATAAGCCACATTTTAAAAAATTAAATATTTTTATTTTTGGTTCTTTTGATTTTATTATTCTTTCAGTAAAAAGCTACAGTTTAAAGGAGTAATAGCACATACAGTCATAGCTTCAGCCAGTCAGCAAAAATCACCAAAGCTCACACAGTCTACAAAGCAGTCACCAAACACAAGATTACTCTTTCAAGTTTAAGAGATGTAGCTGTTTTGCCTAATTCATAGAAACAAACACAAAGTCAAGCAAAATGGATAGGCAGAGGAATATGCTCCAAAAGAAAGAACAAGGAAAAATCTCAGAAAAAGAAGAACTAAAAAGGAGATAAGCAATATGCTTGGTAAAGAATTTAATATAAATGGTCTGGGTAAGAGTGGAAGAACTCATCAAGATCTTTATTAAAGAAATAGAAAATATTAAAAAGAACCAATCAGAGTTGAAGAATATAATAACTGAAATAAAAACAAACTAGAGGGAATGAAAAAATTAGGATGCAGAAAGACATATCAATGATCTGAAAGATGGGATAATGGAAAGCACATAAGCTAAACAGCAAAAAGAAAAAGAATAAAAAGAGGATAGATTAAGAACTCTCTTGGACAACATCAAGCAAAGAAAACATTGGCACTATAGGGGTCTCAGAAGAAAAAGAGAAAGGTATAGAAAACTTTCCTAAACTAGGGAAAGAAACAGACATCCAAGAAGCACACAGAGTTCCAAACAAAATGAACTCAAGGAGGTCCATACCATGACACATAAAAATTAAAATGTCAAGATTAATGATAAACTGAGAAAGTTAGCTACAAGGAAACACATAAAAGGCTATCATCTGATATTTCAGCAAAATTTTGCAGGCCAGAAGGGAGTGGCATGATTTATTCAAGGTGCTGAAAGGAAAATATGTACAACCAAGAAAACTCTACCCAGCAAATTTACCATTCAGATTTGGAGAGAGAGTTTCCCAGACAAAAGATAAAGGAGTTTACCATCACAGAACTAACCCTACAAAAAAATGTTAAATGGGCTTCTTTAAGTGGAGAATAAATGACCATAACTATTCAGAAGAAAATTATGAATAAAAAGATGTAAAATATGACAACATATATATAAAATGTAGAAAAGGGAAACTTGTTTATTTTACTACTTTTTTAAAGTAGGTTCCATGCCCAGTGTGGAGCCCAATGTAGGGCTTGAACTCACAACCCTGAGATCAAGACCTGAGCCAAGATCAAGAGTTGGATGTTTAGCCAACTGAGCCACCCAGGTGTCCCAATGGTTTTGTTTTGTTTTTTAGAATGTTTGAACTTCGATGACTTCAAATTAATGTAGACTGCTACTTAAGATGTTATATATGAACCTCATGGTAACCACAAGCCCCAAACCTATGATACATAAAAAATAGAAAGTCAACACTAAAAACTCATCACTAGAAACTCAACACTAGAAACTCCTCAATCCTAAAAAGAGCAAGAGAAGAAAGGAACACTACAAAAACAACCAAAAAACTGACAATGAGTACATAGCTATCAATAATTACTTCAAATGTAAATGGACTAAATGCTCTAATAAAAAGATATGGGGTGGCAGAATAGGTTAAAAAAAACAAGACCCATCTATATGCTGCCTACAAGAGACTCATACCAAACCTAACACATACAGAATAGAATGGAGGGATGGAAAAACATTCACCATGCAATCAGAAGTGGGGAAAAAAAAAAGCTGGGTATATCAGACAAAATAGACTTTGAAACAGACTGTAACAAGAGACACACACAAAAAAAGGCATTGCATACCATTCAACAAGAGTATATAATAATAGTAAATATCTATGAACCCAAAACTGGAGCACCTAAATATTATAAGGCAAATATGAATGGACATAAAAGAAAAATGTACAGTAATACAATAATACGAGGGGACTTTAACCACACCCCTTACATCAGTGGATCTATCATCGAGAAAATCAATAAGGAAACAATGTCTTTGAATGACACATTGGGCCAGATGGATATAATAGATAAATACAAATAATGCCATCCCAAAACAATAGAATGTTCTCTTCAAGTTAACATGGAATATTCTCCAGAACATTTCATATATTAGGCCATAAAACAAGCCTCAATAAGTTTAGAAAATTGAAACCATACCTTGCATCTTTTCTGATCACAACAATATATAACTAGAAATAAATCACAAGGAAAACACTGGAAAAGGCCATAAACATGAAGAGACTAAACATGATACTAAACAGCCAGTGGCTCAATAAAGCAATCAAAGAAGAAACAAAAATACCTGAAGAAAATGAAAATGAAGGCACAATAGTCCAAAATCTCTAAGACATAGTGAAAGCAGTTCTAAGAGGGAAGTATATAGCATTACAGGCCTACCTCAAGAAACAAGAAGCTCAGGGGCTCCTGGGTGGTTTAGTCAGTTAAGTGTCTGTCTGCAGCTCAGGTCATGATTCCAGGATCCTAGGATCAAGCCCCACATCAGGCTCCCTGCTCAGCAGGGAGCCTGCTTTTCCCCTCTCTGTCCCTCTCCCCTGCTCATGCTCTCTCTCTTTGTCTCTCAAATAAATAAAATCTTAAAAAAAATCCATGAAACTCAAACAATGTAAACTTACATCTAAAGGAACTAGAAAAAAGAAGAACAAAGTCCAAGGTGAGTAGAAGAAAGGATATAATAAAGATCAGGGCAGAATAAGTGATTAAAAGACTAAAAAGCAATAGAAAAAATAAATGAAACCAAGAGGTGGTTCTTTGAAAGGATAAACAAAATTGACAAACCCTTACCCAGACTCCTCAAAAAAAGAGAGAAAGGACCCAAATAAATAAAATCAGAAATGTGAGGAAAAATAATTGACACCACAGAAATATAAAAGGTTCCAAGAGAATCTACAAAAAATTATATGCCAACAAACTGGACAACCTAGAAGTAAGTTCCTACAAACATACAGTCTTCCAAACTTAACCAGCTGAAATAGAAAATATAAACAGACTGACTGATAAGTAATGAAACTGAATTGGTAATAAACTACCAAAAAATAAAAGCCCAGGACTAGATGGAATCACAGGTGAATTCTACCAGACACTTAAAGAGTTAATTCCTCAAAGTATTCCAAAAAATAGAAGAGGAAAAGAGCTTCCAAATACATTCTGTGATGTCAGCATTTACCCAATACCAAAACAAGATAAAGACCCCACAAAGAAAAGTACACGTCAATATCCCTAATGAACATAGATGCAAAAATCCTCAACCCAATCATAGCAGAATGCATACAATGATACATTAAAAAAACCACTCGCCACAATCAGGTGGTATTTATTCTGTGGATGCAAGGATGGTTCAATATTCTCAAATCAATTGATGTCATTTATCACATCAAAATGAAGGATAAAAATCATATGATCATCTTAATAGATGGAGAAAAAGCATTTGAACATTTCAACATCCATTCATGATAAAAACTCTTAAAATGGGGTTAAAGGGAATATATCTCAACATAATAAAGGCAATATATGAGAAAACCTCACAGCTAACATCATATTCAATGGTAAAAAACAGAGCTTTCCTCCTAAGGTCAGGAACAAGACAAGGATGTCTACTCTTGCCACTTTTATTCAACATAATACTGGAAGTCCTAGCTGCAGCCATCAGATAGGAAGAAGAAATAAGAGGTATCTATATGGGTAAAGAAGAAGTTAAACTGTCACCATTCACAGATGATATGATACTAGGCATAGAAAATTCTAAAGACTCCACCAAAAAGCTAATAGAAGTAAT
Source organism: Ailurus styani (assembly GCA_002007465.1). Taxonomy (NCBI): domain Eukaryota; kingdom Metazoa; phylum Chordata; class Mammalia; order Carnivora; family Ailuridae; genus Ailurus; species Ailurus styani. The sequence continues at coordinate 3,337 of LNAC01000864.1, read as the reverse complement.
AAGTGAATTCAGTAATGGCGCAGGATACAAAATTAATATCCAGAAATTGGTAGTGTTTCTGTACACTACTAATTAAGTGCAGAAAGAAAAACTTGAAAAACATTTATAATGGTACCAAAAAGAATAAAATACCTAGGAATAAATTTAACCAAGGAGATGAAAGACTATACTCTGAAAACTATAAAACAGTGAGGAAAGAAATTGAAGATGATACAAACAAATGGAAATATATTCCAAACTCATGGATTGGGTGAATTAATATTGTCAAAAATGTTCATATTACCCAAAGAAATCTACCCATTTAAAGCAATCCCTATCAAAATACCAACATTTTTCACAAAACTAGAACAAATCCTAAAATTTGTATGGAATCAGAGAAGACTCTGAATAGCCAAAGCAGTCCTGAGAAAGAAGAAAGCTGGAGGTATCACAATCCCAGATTTCAAGATTTGTAGTAATCAAAACAGTAAGTTACTGACACAAAAATAGACACATAGATCAATGGAACAGAACAGAGAACCCAGAAATAAACCCACATTGTGAGCCCTGAAACTAAAAAATTCTAAAAGAGAACACAGGCAATAATTTCTTTGACATTGGCTGTAGCAATATTTTTCTAGATATGTCCTCTAAGGCAAGGGAGACAAAAGCAAAGTTAAACTACTGGGATTACATCAAAATAAAAAGTTTTTGCACAGTGAAGGAAACCAACAAAACAGAAGATGGTGTACTGAATAGGAAAAGATATTTGCAAATTATATATCCAATAAAGGGTTAATATCCAAAGCATATAAGAAAATTATACAACTCGGGTGCCTGGGTGGCTCAGTGGGTTAAAGCTGCTGCCTTCGGCTCAGGTCATGATCCCAGGGTCCTGGGATCGAGGCCCGCATCAGGCTCTCTGCTCAGCGGGGAGCCTGCTTCCTCCTCTCCCTGTCTCTCTGCCTGCCTCTCTGCCTACTTGTAATCTCTCTCTCTGTGTCAAATGAATAAATAAAATCTTTTTAAAAAAAAATAAAAAAAAAGAAAGAAAATTATACAACTCAACACCAAACCAAACCAAGCCAAACAACAAAAAACCAACACCCAAACAATCTGATTAAAAACTGGACAGAAGACCCGAGTGGACCTTAAAAAAAAAAAAAGACATAGCCAACAGACACATGAAAATATGCTCAACATCACTAATTATCAGGAAAGTGCAAATCAAAACCACAATGAGATATTACCTTACACCAGTTAGAATGGATAAAATCAAAATGACAAGAAATAATAAATGCAACAATGTGGAGGAAAAAGATGCACTCGTGATAGAAATGTAAATTGGTACAGCCACTGTGGAAAACTGTGGAGCTTCCTCAAAAAATTAAAAATAGAACTACCATATATGGCTGTAGNAAAATATAAAAAAAGGGCAAGATGGCGGAGGAGTAGGAGACCGATTACCATCAGGTCCCAGGAATTCACCCAGATAGCTATAAAGCTATTCTGAACACCTACAAATTCTACCAGAGATTGAAGAGAAGAAGAGCAGCAATTCTAGGAACAGAAAATTGACCGCCTTCTGGAAGGTAGGACGTGCGGAGAAGTGAATTTGAGGCGACGGGGAGATAGACCCGGGGGGAGGGGCCGGCTGCCGGCAAGGGAGCGAGCAGCGGAGCACAGACTCGGAACTGTTAGAAGTCG
>LNAC01000863.1:537528-591582 GCA_002007465.1 Ailurus styani | reverse complement strand
AAAAAAACTTATGTTTCTTTATTTGCCGGTGTACCTCAGCACCAGTGTAACAGACGACAGATAGGTAGTGCATAATAAAAATATAGATAAGTGAATATGAGTTAATATCTGAATGAGAAACCAATTTGAATGGAAATCAATAACATTGCAGAGAACATTGTCAGTGAGTTTTTTTCTTCAAAATAGAAATTTCTTTAGTTAGTAACAGGACAAACAATTCCAGCAAGAAAGAGTACGCCAGCAAGATTTTTGCCAAATATTATTTTATTACTCTTTCATTTTTATTAACAAAGTACAAACACAATCATAAGCCTCAGATACAAAAGTGAAAAGTAAATCTCTTTCCCATTTCTGTGCCTGAATTGCCTACTTTCCTTCCAAGAGGCAACTACCATTATAGCCAAACAACATTTTTAAATGATATCAGTGCACTAAGAAGCATTCCCCAGATTCCATCAGTCAATGAACACCATTCCTATAGATAAAAGCATGCTTCGCAGAACATTCCACAATTCCTCTTTCTACCCTTGGATGAAGATTCGGCGTGGAGGGCTCCATGATGATGGGTGACATTTGGAGGCCAACCTCACTTCCCACATTCTGAAGAAAGAAACAAACATCTGTGGTGGAGTGTCTGTCTTGCCTTTCCAGAGGGCCCGAGAGCACATTTGTGTGTTCCAAGGGTGACATCCACTGGTGCACAATCAAAACTGCATGTGGGTCAGGCCGCCTAAGATCTGCAAACGAGGGGCGCCTGGGTGGCTCAGTGGTTAAGCGTCTGCCTTAGGCGCAGGTCCATGATAGGCTCCCTGCTCAGCAGGAAGCCTGCTTCTCCTCTCCCACTCCCCCTGCTTGTGTTCGCTCTCTCGCTGTCTCTATGTCAAATCCTAAAATCTTAAAAAAAAAAAAAAAAGATCTGCAAACGAGAAATACTTAACTTAGATGTCTTATCGGGCACCCTGACTATCAGACATTCATCTGTGCAATACTCCTGAATTTCTAAGCAGAGTGACCAGTCTTACCTACTTTGAATCTTAGGAAAAAAAGATCTAATGAACACCAGGTTCTAGATACGCTGCTTCTGGACATGCATTCATTTGAGCACAAATAAGATCGAGTGTGACTCCGTGCCCGTTACCGAGCACCTCACATGGTCCTAGGAAGGGTGATGAAAAAGACAGTCCTGGGGCACCCGGGTGGCTCAGTGGGTTAAGCCTCTGCCTTCGGCTCAGGTCATGATCTCAGTGTCCTGGGATTGAGGCCCCCATCGGGCTCCCTGCTGAGCAGGGATCCTGCTTCCCCTTCTCCCTCTGCCTGATGCTCTGCCTACTTGTGATCTCTCTCTCTCTGTCAAATAAATAAATAAAATCTTAAAAAAAAAAAGAAAAGAAAAAGACATTCATGCCTCAAGGCATTTATTTTCAAATAAAAAATGAGATGAGTGGGGCACCTGGGTGGCTCAGCGGGTTAAGCGTCCACCTCATGATTCCGGCCCAGGTCCTGAGCTCAGGGTTGTGAGATCAGCCCCACATCGGGCTCCAGGCTCACTCTCCCTCTTTCCAAAATAAATAAATAAATCTTTTAAAAGAGTGAGAGAGAGATGAGACATGTGCATGGATAATAGGATGTGGCAAATCTTGCTTTCGTCTGTGCACTTGCTTGGTCTTGATACATTGTTTCCTTTAATTCTCACGACAATTCCAGAAGAGGCAGAATGTTACATATAGGAACCCTAAGGCTCTGAGAGGTCAAGTGACCTGTCCCAGCTACACAATAAATGTTCGATTACAATTCAGCTGGATTCCAAAACCCAAACTTCCACCCCCACCCAGTTCAATCCCTCGGCTTCACTTGCGAATCAAAGTTGATGCACGTTGTTCTCTAGCCCGTGTCTTGGGTTTGAAAAGGCGATACCTATCATAGATTCAGTCAATCATTTCCATTCCTATAGAATCATTCCCTTATGAACCTACTAGCAGACATAGCAAGATTATAAATAGAAAAAGAAATCTTGAAAGTCATCAAAATTGGTAAACCATGTTCTTTATATTCAAATTCTTGTTAATTTCCTACCAGTTTCCCCATTAGCAAACTTGTTGCAACAATATAGTTTATTGTTTGTAACTTCTTGTGACCTAAACTTTCCGAGGAAAAGGAATTCTGCCTTGCACCCTTGTGGTCACCGAAACAAACCCCCAACTTTGTCATGGTTTGATCAGGAAAGCAAAACCACTAGGACATTCTGTATGTAATCGGAAATTATCGGACAGACTTGACCTCAGAGCTATGGGAACTGGGCAAGCAATTTCCTTTCTGCTGTTAATCCACAGCTCTTGCTGGACCTGCGGTCACAGGACAGACAGGAAGGAAAGAGGGTTGGAAGGTGAGGGAAAGGGAGAGCACTGACACATCAGAACCCACGGGAGAAGCTGGGACCCGGGTTGATCTTTCCCAGGTGCCAACCCACCAAGCCACCAATTTCAGTGATGCGAGTGACCCTAGAGGAGGAGCTGGCACTCTTCCCTACAGAGCTAAACATGCAGTTGGTCCAGACGTCGATGCTGAAGGATGAGTCTGAGGACAGGTCTGGCGCAGGAGTTGGATATGTCCGTGGTGCTCCCCATGCAGAGAAGATGAGCTGGCAGACCCAGGAACATGGGTGGAAGCTGCGCCAATCACCAGAGCGTACCAGCAATACGCTGCTGCTTATTTCCATCTTCCAAATCCTGTGCAACAGGTCTCTGTGCTCCACACTAGCCTGGAACCAAGCAGTGAAGGAAATTCTGGGAAACACAGTTTCAGCTGGGATACATTGACATCAGATGAAACAAAATATGATACACAAGCAGAATTACTTTACATGATGTTTTATTTAACTATGAGTTATTTCTCTCTCTGAATCATTGCTGAGGCCAATCCGTGGCTTATTTAGCTAAATTCATATGTCAGTTCCAGTCTAAGGGCCGGATAATAACTAAGAAAATATGTTCCCAGTCATGAGGAAGAAACAGAATGAACACTTTGTTTCACCTAACGAAGGTGTCTTATAGAGAATAAGGGAAGTAGGAAATGGACACAAAAGCCATTTCCCTTCTGAGAAAACCCAAATTCTTCAATAATCTCAAATCCACCTGGGGGGCACCTGGGGGGCTCCGACAGTGAAATGTGCAACTCTTGATTTCGGCTCAGGTCATGATCTCAGAGTTAGGAGATTGAGCCCCTCACCCCCTCTGCATTCAGTGAAGAGTCTGCTTCTCTCTCTCCCCCTCTCCTTCTGCCACTCCCTCCACTCCCATGCTCTCTCTCTAAAATAAATAAATAAATATTTAAAAAAAAAAATAATAACCGTAAACGTACCGACTTCCTCCTATGTGCTCATCCCAGGAAGTGTGTATGATTTAAGTTAGGCCGGCTGGAGGCCTAGGCTTTTTTAATACAACAATTTACATCATGAGATTCCATCCGCTCATGATCTTATGAAGCTGGAATCCAAGGCTACACCCTCCCATTATGCATAGCATGATTCTGTACACGCGGTGGCCACACACAGGCTTCCCCCCCCCACCCCTCCCTGGCATCACTGAGGTAGCAACCAGAGCAAGTAATCCTGGAGGCTTCTGAAGTTGTTCATGGAGACACTCCTCCACAGCGTTTCAGTGAGACCAGGACCCCAACAGTAGTGGAATGTGTCTCTGGTGGTTAAAATGAGTTCTTTCACATTCAACTATTTCTAAAAGTTCCTCACAGATGTGGTGGATTGAAAGGAAACTCATAATTTATTAATCAAAATATTTTAATTCTTTTTTAAAAATATTTTAAACATTTCAATCATTTTATTTATTTATTTATTTGTGTATTTGGAGAGGGAGAGAGGGAATCTCAAGCCAATTCCCCCCGAACGTGGAACCTGATGTGGGGCTCGATTTCACAACCCTGAGATCATGACCTGAGCCAAAATCAAGAGTTGGACACTTGACTGACTGAGCCACCTAGGTGCCCCCAAAAGCAGCTTAATTATTATAAAAATAATCCATGTACAACTTGAATGTTTGTTAGCATAGAATTAAGTACTAGGTATAGTTTTCTGATCTCTCAGTAGACTTTAGAAATCTGATTTTACCTAATTCCATTTTATTCATTCAATTACATTTTATTTGTAATGTCACCTTTCAGAATAAAGCACAAGACAGATCAAAATATAAATCTCCCATAACAACATTACTTTCTTTCTTACCATCTTTTCTATTTACCTGTGAAGAAGTTGAAGTTCATAGAGGCAAAATAATATTTTAGAGGTGGTAAGTGGAAGAGCTTCCCTGGGATCCAAGTTGTTCTGACTCCAGATCCATATACTCCTTGCAGGGCACCGTTTTGTTCTTTCTTTCTTTCTTTCTTTCTTTCTTTCTTTCTTTCTTTCTTTCTTTCTTTCTTTTTAAGATTTCTATTTATTTATTTGACAGAGAGAGAGAGAAAGAGAGAGAGATCATAAGTAGGCAGAGAGGCAGGGAGAGGGGGAAGCAGGCTTCCCACCAAGCAGAGAGCCTGATGCGGGGCTCGATCCCAGGACCCTGAGATCATGACCTGAGCCGAAGGCAGAGGCTTAACCTATTGAGCCACCCAGGCGCCCCACCATTTTGTTCTTGACAGCAATGCTGCAACCCCCGCAGGCCTTGGCTTTGCTCAGGTGCTCCTTTGGCATGAGCCCTTGGGTACCAGCTCTCTGCTGCAGAGCTCAGCTCAGGTGCCCTGGGGATTTTTGAATCCCCAAACCTCTATCACCTCTTCCAGAGTCTTTTTTTGGGTGGGGGGGTGGGGGGAGCAGAGCAAGAGAGGGAGCACGAGCAGGAGGAAGGGGCAGAGGGAGAAGGAGAAGCAGGCTTCCTGCTGAGCAGGGAGCCCATTTGTGGGCTCGATCCCAGGACCCTGGGAAAATGACCTGTGCCAATGGCATACACTCAACCAACTGAACCACCCAGGCGCCCCACTTCTGTAGTCTTTTATTATATTTTCCTTTGTCCAAGGTGGGAGTGGGAGGGGATTCCCTCACCAAGTTTTCCTCACAGACACTCCCTCTGCCCTCAGAGCTGCCGGAATATGTCACAGGATCTCTTCTATGGGAGTTTGGAAAAACAAAAACAAAAATACAGGGACCATGCCGCAAACATCTCCTAAAGCCAAGACACCCAGAGCTACCTCCCTCTTCCAATGGAGAAAATGAAAAATTCTAAGGGGGAAAAAATCTAAACTGTATTCACAAAAATTTATACTGCCCCCAGAGTACTGAGCACAGTACAGTGACCTGCTCAGGCTCGCTGTTTAGGACGGTGGCTGTAGGCACAGCCTGCAGACCAGAGTGGGACAAAAACACACCTGAGGAGATTGGGGAGTACAGTAACCCTGGAGAGAGCAGGTAGATGGCAATGGGTTACAAGAAACAGTGGCCGCGAGATGAGGGATAGCAGACATACTCCAAAGGTCAAACCCAAGGACGCCATTATGGACTGCTGGGGGTCAGAGAAGGAAAATGCCAGTGATGCTCCTTGCCTAGATCTCAAATCGTCACAGCAACCCTGGGATATAGATACTGTTGAAGTAACTGAAGAATCTCGGGGTAACTGGGTGGCTCAGTCGGTTAAGGGGCCTGCCGATTCTTGATTTCAGCTCAGGCCATGATCTCGGGGTCCTGTGGTCGAGCCCCACATCAGGCTCCCTGCTCAGAGGGGAATCTGCTTCAGGATTCTCTCTCCCTCTGCCCCACCCCCTGCTGGCTCTCTCTGAAATAAATAAATCTTTAAAAAATAAAGATAAAAACAGTCTGGCAGGGAGACTGGTGGAAGCTGGTACTAAAAAAGAAAAAAAAAAGGAGCTAAAGACTCTAAAAGGTGGGGCGCCTTCAGCAACTGCCTTCAGCTCAGGTCATGATCCCAGGGTCTCCCGATCAAGTCCCACATCGGGTTCCCAGCTCCATGGGGAGTTTGTTTCTCCCTCTGACCTTCTCCCCTCTCATGTTCTCTCTCTCTCTCTCTCAAATAAGTAAATAAAAATCTTTAAAAAAAAAAGAATCTAAAAGGTGTTAGAGTGGTGTCATAATAAAGCACTGTGTCGTGCCAAAGTCCAGCTCCAGCAACGGTCGGGGTCCCCGAAGGAAAGTACTGCGTCGGCGATACGACATGAGGAGATGGACTCGGATGATGTCTCAGGAGTCTCCCAAAACCTCAGGGCTCGGGGTCCTTTATTTATATCATTGTAACAAAGGGTGATAAAAAACACAACCAGAATGTTTATTTATTGATTGAAGGAACCTTCATAGATGCACCTGGTATTTCTCAAAAAGCTTGATAGATGAGGCCTGTTCTGCTTATCTGTACGTATAGTGCCCCTTTTTTATGGTTACTCCTAGTTCTGATGTAAATCAAGGGTTTTGTGTAAGGTCATGAAGCCCTAAAGTTAAATGCTATACATCCTGGGGGGGAGGCACAGCACGGCGCCGGATTCTTTCTCGGCAATTATCCCGGATTCCACTCGGGCCTGTTTATCTATAGAAAGAGTAAATTATCTATACCTCTGAAAAGTCAATTATCCGACTATATTTCTTCCAGTAACTATGTTTATACTATATATTTTTAATTGATTGATAATAAGGGATCTACAAATAGTAAATTCAACCTATGTTTAACAAATCTAGTCTAATCTTACCATTCATATTGATATGAGTCATTCGAGCTGCAAGCCACTTTTAATTGGAAGGGGTTGATTAATGCTTTACCCACTGAGATTCTCCTCGCCTTGCAGGAAGGCGGTGCCCTATGCCTTGCAGAGGGGGTTCACCTGCTTGAACCACACAGACGGCTCACACCAGTGTTGTCTGAGCTAATTTGTGTTTGACCCAAGCCCTTCTAGAGCCCATTATCATAAAGCAATAATTTTATTCTTTGTGAAATAATGACAAATCCAGACTCAGTAAGGAGAGACTTCATTCAGAGAGGATTATTGCCAGGGGGGAGGGGGAGGGACCTTTCCTGAGGGGGAAGTGTGGAATATTGCAGGAAGGAGAGGTCTGTGACCCTGAGAATTGTGGAAGTCTCAAAAACGAGGCTGAGGGGGGCTTTCTATAGAGAGAAACAGGGCTGCAAGGAACCAAGTGTGGGGACGTGGGATGAAAGGATGGCAGGATCCAATAGCAGGTCACAGAAAGTTTCCCCCAAAGCCCAGCTGATTCTCGGGAGGATACAACGAGGGGCAAAGCTCAGGCACTTGGGGAAAGGAGAGAAGGACATGATCAAAGTAACAAGCATTTTGTATCTATTGATCAATGAGGACAGGTTGTTCAGCTAATTATTTCTGAGGCCAAGAATGGGAATTTGAAGGGACTGTGTCTGGCCTTGTCATCGGTAAACAGGGGGACACCCATGAGTCTGAACTAAGTCATACGAGGGAGGATGGTCTTCGCAGTAAGCCATTTTCCAGAACACGAAGGGAAGGGAGATCTCTGAATCTTCACTGTTTTCTAGGATCAGTTAAAATTCAAATTGTCTTCTTGTACCATGTTTTGTTGACACAGCTGAGCCATTAGCTGTTGTGTAAAGACAAGTGTTAATATCCCTGCTCAAAAACATCTATTTGGCACCAGCTCTGAACTGCTAGCATTTAACAGTCATCCTACTGGATTATGACTTTGACTTTGCTTCTTAGACACCCCCTTTGAAATGCACATATGCCTGGAAAACTGGTGGATTAAAAACTCTTGCTACCCTTTAATCGGACAGCAGACTGGAAAGAGCTAGTATTTTTATAAGATCTACTTGGAGATAAGCACATTCATTTCACTCATTCATTTGTTCATTCATGCAACGATTTTTAATGACATTTCCCCTGTGCCAGGTGCTCTCCTGCACCAGGGGGATTCAGCTGTGAACAGCAACAGCAGCAAAAACAAAAAAACACCCTACCCCTTGGAGACTCCAGCTAACGGGAGAGCCAGCCAAGTAAGCATATAAATACATAAATTAGGTAAAATTTCTTTTCATGATGACAGTTAGGAAGAAAATGAAATCAGGCTAAAGAGAGAGACAGTGGTGAGTGAATGAGCCCCATTTTAGATAGTAAAGTCCGAGCCAACCACTCCAAGGAGAAATTTTAATAGAGAACTGCATGGTGGGGAAGAGGAAGCCATGCAAAGATACAGAGAAGAATATTCCGTGCAAAGTAACGGGCACATGTAAAGGCCCTGTGGCACCAATGGGCTGAGCAATTTGAGGAAGAGCAGGAAGACCAGTGTGGGCTGGAGCAGAAGAGACAGAGAGGGAAGTGGGGAAAGACGGGTCAGTAGAATAAAGGCATTTCTCTTTTCTCTTATTTATTTATTTAATTTCGGCCTTATTTATTTATTTATTTATTTATCTGTTCATTTATTTTGAGAGAGAGAGAGCACACGTGCACGTGAGGGGGCGGGGGGGAGGTGGGTATGGGAGGTGTGAGGGGGATTAGGCAGAGGGAGAGAGAAACCCAGCACCGGGCTCCATCTCAGGACCCTGAGATCATGATCTGAGCTGAAATTAAGAGCCAGACCCTTAACCGACTGAGCCACCCAGGTGCCCCTCTGCCTTATTTCTTTTAATCCTTACAATTACCTGATTTATGTGAGGGAAGAAACCTGAGATTCAGAAAGGCTTGGCATATTTCTTAGGGTCACACAACCTCTGATTGCAAGTCAGTGTATCTGCACCAGTTAGAAAGAACCCAGAAATCCATGAAGAGCCCGCTTAAACACCAACCTCGTGTTCTTGCCCAAAGCGGACTGGTGTCAGTCTTGTAATTCTTAGGATGACCAGCAAGCATTGTCATTGAACTCTAACTTGGGCTCCTGGTCTCCATTTTTAGACTTTAAGCCTGTGTTAAGGAGCCCAACGCTTTATAACAGAACTCCCTGCTCCTAAACCCTTAGTGCCTCAGCAGGACTCCCTTCCCAGCTATTGTGAAGGCTCAAAGGTGAAGGGAGGAACCTCTCCCCACCTTTTTGAAAAGTTCTTCCCACCCCTAGCAGCCCTGATCCTTACCCTCTGGGTATGCAAACTTCCAACTCCCTCATGTGCGTTCTTTGACCAATTACAGCAGAGGTTCAATCAGACCCACTGGTCAGCTAAAGTTTAGTGTTTGCTAAACGGTGTGAGAAAACTTAAGAGCTACCACACCATGGGGCACCTGGGTGGCTCAGTCATTAAGCGTCTGTCTTCGGCTCAGGTCATGATCCCAGGATCCTGGGATCGAGCCCCACATCAGGCTCCCTGCTTGGCGGGAGGCCTGCTTCTCCCTCTCCCACTCCCCCTGCTTGTGTTCCCTCTCTCACTGTTGCTCTCTCTGTCAAATAAATAAAATCTTTAAAAAAAAAAAAAAAAAAAAGAGCTACCGCCCCGGCATTTATCTTCCAAAAGGGGACTCACAAAGACAGAATATCCAAAATAGTGTTTCTTTCTCTTGTCTCTAAAATAAGGTCCTTTGGGCACCTGGGTGGCTCAGTGGGTTAAAGCCTCTGCTTTCGGCTCAGGTCATGATCTCAGGGTCCTGGGATCGAGGCCCGCATCGGGCTCTCTGCTCAGCAGGGAGCCTGCTTCCCCTTCTCTCTCTGCCTGCCTCTCTGCCTCCTTGTGATCTCTCTCCCTCTGTGAAATAAATAAATAAAATCTTTAAAAAAAATTTTTTTTAAATAAAATAAAATAAAATAAAGTCCTTTAAGAATTTCTGACTGCAATCTGATCAATTTCTCCACCGAGAAGATTTCTACAGAATGTGTGTTATTAGTAACCACTCCTCTTGCTTTGTCTCCCACTACTCACTCCCCCATTCTGGCACCAACCTGGGCGTGAGTGTGAGTCCCCCATTTGTCACTTTATCGCCGCATGGGTATGGGTAAGTCCCTCAAGGTGTCAGCCCTGGTCCCCGGAGCAGCAAATGCCACCAAAGGACTAAATAAGCAAAGATTCTATCATGGAAGCTTCTGTAGGAGAAAGTGGGGAAGACTAGAAGAGCCATTAGAACACAACGCCAGCCTGACCCTTAGTGACCAAGAGATGGAGGGAAGGGAAGGGAAGTTCCACAAGGCCACCAGGCATGCTCAAGCAGAAGCCAGCTGTCAGAGGAGCCCTGTGTCCCCGAGGAATGGGTCTGCCTGATGAGCCCTGCAGCCTCTGTCCTGGCTGGAGCTGCTGCTGGGAATGTTGGCCTCAGGGCGAGCAATGGCAGAAGAGGGTTTTAAAGCAAAGCTGGAGGGGGTTGGAGCTCTACCAGGCACATTGCTGGGGCTCCTACCTTGAACCTCAATCTCAATCCCCTCATCCTTAACATGGGGGTGATATACCACTAAAAGGATGTGCAGGGGAAATGCCCAGATAGCCACCTTGCCTGTAAAAGGTAATCTACTATAATCACCATTGAGTTTTCACTTGTATAATTTTGCAAGGAAAAAAAAACCACCCATTTTTCCTAAATCCAAGAGAATATGACAGCTTTTTACACAGGTTAAGTGTAAGAAAATCCATTTTTATTACAAAATTCATAAGTAAATTCAGGGTTCTCTAACAATGAATATAATTTCTTAATTAAATCAAGCATCATAGACTCAAAGGTCAGGATTATTACAGTTAGAGCAGATGATTCCTACCGGGAGCTTCTTCTAAATAAGCCACCTAATTTTACAATGACAAGATACAGGATTAGTGTAGATTTGAAAAGAAACTTTTTCCATCTCTTCAGGCCCCGTGTTTATATATTTAAACTACCTGACTGGTCAATATTTTTGTCTTCTTTTTTCTGTTTATTATATGAAAATAAAAGAAAGTAAGATTATTTAGCGCTCTGTATTCTCAAAGCCCCAGGTTAACAGCTCCAATGTTTTAACAGCTCCAGCTTCCTTCTGTTGGAGGCTGTGCCCCCTGGGCGCATATTAATTTTGATCAAGATGGGAACAAAGATATTTTGAGCCTATAAACATCACCACAGTTCGTTTTCATAATGAAATGAAATTGTCCATGTAATGCACTTAGAATAGAGCTCTATCTGACACATAAAAAGTGCTAGGTTGCCAGCAGTTGGTATATTACTGTGATTACTTGTGTTAGCCTCTTCATTCAGCATGCATTTGCTTTTGCTGATTCCTTTCCTAGATATCATTAGGCTGCAAGTTCAAGTGCCACTTAAGGGGCAGCTGGGCGGCTCAGTTGGTTAAACGTCTGCCTTTAGTTCAGGTCATGATCCCGGAGTTCCGGGGTCGAGCCCCACATTAGGCTCCCACCCCAGTGGGGAGCCTGCTTCTCCCCCTCTCTCTGCCCCTCTGTGCTCTCAATCTCTCAAATTAACAAATAAAATGTATTTTTTTAAAAAGGCCACTTAAGATCAGCACAAACACTGCAGCCCATAGGAAGCTCTTCCCTCTCTCTCTCCCATGATACTTGAGCAGATTCTTGTATTACATGGTTTTTTTTCCCTCCCTTATATTACAGTTCTGTGTCTTGTATCTTTTCTTTTTTTTTTAAGATTTTATTTATTTATTTGACACAGAGAAAGATTACAAGTAGGCAGAGAGAGAGGAGGGAGCCCGATGCGGGGCTTGATCCCAGGAGCCTGGGATCATGACCTGAGCTGAAGGCAGAGGCTTTAACCCAGTGAGCCACCCAGGCACCCCTCTTGTATCTTTTCTTGAGCAGTAAGCAATAAGTGATTTGAAGAGAGGGACTTCATCTTATTCATTTTTATATTCTCTGCAATACCTAGCTGAGCGGTTGGGGCATAGGAGATCAAGGAACATTTGTGAATTCTTCGTGATCAAGAGGTAAAAAGTCCGGTGGACAGCAAACCAGGTCTGCATGGGCGAAGCAAGGTGGAGAAAGTGAAGATGTCAGTGACCCCTTGGGAGGGAGAAGATACTTTGAGGAAGAGAAAGAAGCTTCTATGACTCTAGGCATCCTCTTCCTTCTTCGTTCTTTCCTTCCTTGCCACCAAAATTGATTAAAAGGCCAACTATTTTCAAGGTGCCAAGGAGGAAAAAGGAAAACAAATAAGAGTAGCTACTGCTATATATTTTGTATACCAGGCACTTAGCATATATTATATTATTTTATCCTCATTATTAGCATCCCAAGAAGAGTATTATGAAGCCACAATTGAGAGGTCAGGAGATTTATGACGTCCAGTCATCTAGCTGGGGTGACACTGCTAATGAGGGATGGTGCTGGGACCGAACCCCAGGCGTGCCTGATGCCACCTGGTACTGTTTCCATGTTGATAGGGTGCCAGGGTTCAACCTGACGTCCCTCGCTGCTCGTAGATGATGCAGCTGCTTAGAAAAGAAAACTGAACATCAAGAATAGAAAAGAAGTCACTGAGTTTGTTTCTTTTTTTTTTTTTAAGACTGACTTTATTTATTTGAGAGGCAGAGATGGCAAGAGAGAGCACGAGCCGGGGAGGAGGGTAGGCGGGGAGAGGGAGAAGCAGGCTCCTCGCTGATCATGGAGCCCAATGTGGGGCTCCATCCTAGGACCCTGAGATCAGGACCTGAGCCCACCAAGTCACCCAGGAGCCCCAGTGAGTTTGTTTCAAAACATTCTGTGTTATTTCTGGGTCATTTGTGTTTAAAGGAGCCTTGATGTGCCAAACTAGGGGAGCACAGTGTCTGGTTCTCCTCTGGATTCTTCTACAGAAACCAATGACTTTGAAAATCTTCAACAAATAGAATGTCCAGGAATGATCTTGAGACCTACTGCCTCTTGATATTCTGTTAGAAGGGGGAACAATGTCCCCAAGAGGGGTCTCTGGGAATCTAGTCTCTGGGAATCTAGACTGGGTTCGTTTCTCTGTAATAACTTGTTTTTTGTTTTTGTTTTTGTTTTGTTTTTTTGTTTTTGACAAAGCAGATGTTAGGGAGCTCAGAGAAGATGAAAATCTTTGGGATTTGGGTGTGTTCAGAAAAACATATTTGCAGCAGAGCGAGATTGTCTCAGTTGATGTCATTGGGTTGGGTCTGACCATGGGCCAACGCCTTTCATGGCTCACTGGCGTTCAGGGTTTCCAAACCCTGAGTGCCTCAGGACAGTGAAATCCTGGTGGAAAAAGAGAGAAAGCTCCCCTGGAGCTTCACTGTACAAAGAACAAAAGAGAAACATGAAGGAAAGCCAGAAATTCATGTCTTTTCCAGAGAAAACTAAACTATGCCTTAACGTTTACAATGTATTACCTCAGTATAATCTTCTTGTGAAACAGACATTAAGCTACATGGGAAAAGGAGAGGATGGACTACAAAGAAAATGGAGAACAAGGTGCTTGCTCTTCTAGAAAGGGACATAATTATCCTTGTTAAGTAAATGATATGTGGCTGTTTTCATATAGCTGAAGGAAATTTGAAAATGACCAAGGGGACTTTCTCCCAATTACAAACACCCTTAATTGGTGTTTCTTTGCCACCCCCCCCACCACCTTTTTTTTATTTGAGAGAGAGAGAGAAAGACCGAGAGAGAGGGAGGGAGCATGAGTGGGGGGGGGTGGGAGGGCAGAGGGAGAAGGACAAACAGACTCCCCATTGACCAGGGAGCCCAATGCGGGGCTCAATCCAGGACCCCGAGATCATGACGTGAGACAGAGGCAGACACTTAACCAACAGAGCCACCGAAGCATCCCCTTCTTTGCTCCTTTTAACAGCTTTTAAAAGAATGTGTGACAACATCCCAGAAACATGACACAGTGCATAAAAGTGGCTAAATCTGACTCTGACATTAAGCTTGTTTGCACCCTGGACAAGCAGGCTACTCTGCTCCTCAGCGTCTGCTTAGCTGGTGAATATACTATCTACCTTGAAAGAGAGTTACAAGGACTAAAGAAAATAATGCAGGTGAAAGCTATCTAGTGTAATACCTATCATGTAACAACAGGTATTTAATAGAACCAGTATGTGGTTATAATCAATGATAAAGCAAGAGCAAATAACTGTACTTTTTTCTTTTTCTATTTGACACCAAATGATCTTGGACGTTATTTTCAGCTAGCTGGGGAACTGTCCAGTTGGTCTCAGTGACCGGATTCCTCAGCTGCTTTGGCTTCCTTCTGCCCCAGCTTCGACGGTTTGGATGTCAGTGTCCCACCCCACCCCACCCAAATTTTCTTCTGTTGAAATCTTGGTTCCCAGTGTGATGGTATTAGGAGATGGGGCCTATGGGAGGTGAATAAGGTTGTAAGGTTGGAACCCTCATGAATGGAATCAGTGCCTTATAAGAGACATCCCCCTCCCCCTCTCTGCAGAGCCCTAGCCCCTCCCACCATGTGAGGACACAGTGAGAAGTCTGAGACCCAGAAGAGGGCCCTCAGTCAGTAGAGGTAGCACCCTGACCTTGGACTTCCAGCCTCCCGAACAGTGAGAACTAAATGTCTGTTGTTTATAAGGCCCCCAGTCTGTGGTACTTTGTTATAGCGGCCCACATGGACTAAGTCACTAGCCTTTTAGTTACTTTGCCCACATTCTTCTTGGATGCTTCTTTAAAGAAAAGGTTAAGCAAAACCAAGAGAATTATTCATCGAAGTTCCTTCCAGTCACATCCCTCTGCCTTCTAATGTCATAGCTTTGGCAACATCCAAAAGGGAGCTCGAGGGTATCTTTAAAATAATGAGTTCTCCGCCAACCCCACCCCTCATCTCATCCCCTCCATTATAACTTGGGACAATCCTCTGCTCTACCAAAGTTGGATTTAGTCACACTCAACCCAGGAGGATTTACTGCAGTGCTAGTAGATCAGCCACTTTATAGACTCCTGTCCTAGGGCTGGCAGACAAAACTGATGAAAAATCTCAAAACACTGGAGATGGCGTGTCACACAGGATACAAAACGTTAGCCTTTTGTACACTTGACATCCATGAGTCTAATATTTTTGGAAAGCTGCTGTTTTAGGTAGAATAATGGCCCTCATGATGCCCATCCTAATCCCTGGAATTTGTGAAAATATTGCCTTATATGGCAAAAGGAACTCCGCAGATGCAATTAATTTAAGGATCACAAAATGGGGAGAAGATTTTGGATTACCTGAATTTACAGGCTCACTCTAAATGTAGAGTCTTTATAAGAGGGAAGCAGAAGAGTCAGAAATAGAGATGGGAACATGAGACATTGATGATTTTGAAGATGGAGGAAGAGGTTGAAAGCCAAGGGAGGTAGGAAACTTCTAGAAGCTTGAAAAGACAAGGGGATGAATTCCCCCATAGCCTCCAGAACCAATGTAGTAGCCCTGAGGGCTTGATTTTAGCCCAGTGAAACCCATTTCATAATTCTGACCTCCAGAATTTTAAGATAATACATTTGTATTGTTTTAAGCACTTCATTTGTGGTAATTTGTTAAAGCACCAATAGGAAATTAATATAGCTACTAGATTTTGTATTTTCATCACAAATAGATTCTTTTCCTCCTGACCCTGTTAAAACAGCCATATGACCAAGTCATAGCCTAGTGGAAGTAATGTAGATCACCTTCAGGATTCATTGACGAAACCCATCTCCACATGACTCTCCATGTTCTTTGCCCTCATACTGGCCAGATGTTGGATGGCTAGGCTCCTTTAGAAGCCACGTATTGAAGGTAGCAGAGCCAGTGAGTGGAAGGACCCTGGAACCCCAAATCTAAGCTTTATGAAGCAGTGCTAGGAAGGGAAAGAGGAGTTGACTTCCTGAAGTGTAGCAACTACTGCATTTTATCCTAAAATGGGAATGTCTACTTTCTTGTGAGAGACGTTGAAAACACCATCAGGAAAAACTAACAGACAAAAAAACTTCAGTGAATTCTCCTGCCACACTGACATCAACCATCATCAACCAGATTAATCTCGCCATGTCTTCTCCTTCTCCAACCTGAAAGAACCTAAGTTCTAGAGAGACTTGTAGTTGTCCTTTAAAATATATTTGAGTAACTTACCTTCACTAATCTAAAATATACACCTTTTCATTTTTCTATCACTGCATTATCTTGAGTTTTGTCCACATTAATTCCATTTTCTACTTTTTACCTAAGTATACAATTATATGTCTGCAGCATTCTCTTACCATTTGTCTCTACCAACTCAGTACTTAGTAATGCAGAAAAAAAGAAAAACACCTTGGTTGAGCTCAGAATCTATAGATTTCAGGTTCCATGTACTGGTTTGTAATAAATACAATCTCATCTATGCCCCCAACACTAAGCAACCTAATCTACTTACTCTGTGTAACATCCAGAAATGTTCTTGGTGATCTCTACTTTTTGTTTCATTTCATTCCTGTGTTCAAAGAACAACTATGTCGAATATCATAATATCACAGCACCTCGAAAATATTCTCTGTCCTTTGGCATGATACTTACAAGAATTCACAAGCATGCATATATTGTGCAAGTGCCTCACAGTAAGCTTTTAGATTAGAGTGCAAGTGCCTGACATTTAAGTTTTTTGTTATAATGTAAGTGCCTGATGTAAGTGCCTGATTGCTGAGGCACCCATTTCAAAGACATCCATCTGGAATATGGGGATTACCGGCTGTTTGACACAGCTGCTAGAAAAACAAAGGAATAAAGAGCCAAGTGGCTCCCACCCATGAAGTTCCCCTTTTTGGAAAGGGTTACCACTTGAGAGACCCTCCTTTTCCCTTCCCACACCCTAATTCCTGCTCTTCGGTTTTAAAGTTCCCCCAAAAGTGTGAACCCCTGAGACCCTAAGCACTCTATCCTCAATTCATATAAAGGCTGAGTCTCAAGTCAAAGCTCCCTCCCTTTCTTTCTATCCATTGCGGGCCCTGCACGCTCCAGGACTGGTAAGTAGTAAATCTCGCTCTTCAAAGTTCCCTGAGGGTTTTGCTGAGGGGCGCCCTGCAACCATGATAAGAAGCACAATGGCTGGGCCAGCTACAGCATCGCCCCCCGGGAACGTCTCAAGCCTTCCTAGCTGAGGCCATCACTATCAGTAGGATGAGACCCGCAGAACAATGCACAATTTTTTAAAAAATAAATGTTTATCCTAGGGTGTCTGGGTGGCTCCGCTGGTTAAGCGTCTGACTTCAACTGAGGTCATGAACCCAGGGTCCTGATCTTAACAGTGCCATATACATATATAATTATTTTTTTTAAAGCATCAAAAGGATTATGACGAGAAACAGTTGTCCCCAGTCCCCCCTTCCCTACCTTTGGTATGTCTCCCATTTGAAATACTTTTAACTCTTAACTAAATTGTACAGTAAACTAATTCATATAGCTAAATGATATGCCCATCCAGATTTACCCTGATTTTTTTTAAAGATTTTTATTTATTTATGTGACACAGAGAGAGAGAGATCACAAGTAGGCAGATAGGCAGGCAGAGAGAGAGGGGGAAGCAGCCTCTCCACTCAGCGATGCAAGGCTCTATCCCAGGGCCCTAAGATCATGACCTGAGCCATAAGGCAGAGGCTTAACCCACTGAGCCACCCAGGCGCCCCAGATTTATCCTGATTAATCAATGTTCAACATTATCTATATACTTTCTGTTATGATAAGATGAGGATAGGACCCTTTTTACATCAAGCCCAACCTCCTCTTGCCACTTATTCTAATGTAATTTTATCATCGGTGTTTATATTAGTATAGTTATAAATGTGTGGTCTAAGAAGCAAGAAGCATGTTATGATCACATTTATTTTTTATACAGCTTTTCTTTTTTTTTTTTTTGAGATGTTCATTGTCTTATTTTTCTTGTAATATGTTCCTGAGAGTAATCCTCAATTCTTTCAAAAGTTCCATCATCTGCGGTATTCCATGCTGATCCTTTTTCTGAGAGACACCTTCCCAGGAACATTCCATCTTCCTGTTCTGGTCTGGGTTAAAGGACTAAAGTCTGCCCCAGGGCTGGAAACTGCCACACACACCCCCAGAACAGGCTCCCCGACCTTCCTGATGGGGTACCCTCGACAAGTGGAAAGCAACATTATGCTGAATTTCTTCTCCACCAAGCACTGGGTCAGAAGTCTACTTCTGCCTAATACAGAGTGCTCCCTGATTAAAAAAAAAAAAAATCTCATAAAACAAGCTGAGGGTTACTGGGGGGTGGGAGGGTAGGGATAGGGTGGATGGGTTGTGGACATTGGGGAGGGTTTGTGCTTTGGTGAAAGCTGTGAAAGATGTAAGCCTGATGATTCACAGACCTGTACCCCTTGGGCAAAGAATAAAAATAAAATTAAAAAAAAAAATAAAAAAAAACAGTGNCTGATGATTCACAGACCTGTACCCCTTGGGCAAAGAATAAAAATAAAATTAAAAAACAAAAATAAAAAAAAAAATAAAAAAAAACAGTGAAAAAAAAATCTTTTCTAATGGGGCAGATTCAATAGAAGAAACAGAAAAATTAAATGGCAATAAAGAGAATTCTTAAGACCATCCAAACAAATACTTAAAGGAATGGTGAGAGAAAAAAATCTTTGAAGGAAATACTATCACGTCACTGGCTGGGGTCTATGTATATACTCAACACATTCATCACAACCTGTGTGTGCTGACCTGCCAGAGATTGCCAGCTGATCGCTAAATAAGATATTTCTGGAAACACAGACTCCCATTTCCTAGTTGCCCTAGTAGTTAAGTATTGCTGCATGACTGAGTCTTGCCAATGGGTTGAGATAGCAGAAGATAGGTATGTCACTTCCAGAAATGGCTCACAAAACCTCCCATGGCATCTTTCATGTTCTTTCCCTCTTCTGGCTGGCTGGGAATCCAGATAGCTCTCAGGGCAACCTTGGAAGTCAAGTGATCAAGATTTGGAACCCATAATGTGGAAGAAGCCCGGGAACCCTGATCACCTCTTTCAGGAAGAGCTGGCTACCAGTAGGGTAACCAACTTGTTCCTGTTTGCCCAGAACTTGCCCAGTTTTAAGGCCAAAAACCTCACATTTCCAGATCCTTCTCCATTCTTGGCAAACCAGGACTGTCGGTCACTATTACAATCAGGAGCATCTGCATTAGAAAGTTAGGTAAGCTAGATACAAGCTTTCATTAGGATAAGCTGCTGAAATTTGGGGATTTATTTGGTAAGGCAGCTTCAGTGTTACTTTGACTGGGACCAACATGTCAGAAGGGTCGGTGGTGGTCTGTATTCAGTAATTTGGAAGAAAGGCATGACAGAGACATGTAAAATCATTATAACTGCTTGGTATGTCTGAAATTTTGCTCCACCTTTTGTTTTTTTCCTAAATCATGATACTGATGTTGTGTCTATACAAGATGATTTATGAGTTATAGTTTAACTAGTAGTTTGAATTTATCTGCAGGACTGATAGCCATTCTGTATTTGTAGACAAGAAATCATATATACACTTCTAAACTTTAGTCTGGCATTTATTTTCCCAGTGATATATTTCAATAGCCAAGGCACACTTTCTCCTTCCCTCCCCCACCTCATGTACAAATATGTACACAGCCACATACATATGTGTGGCTGTAAACATATGCTATCTGGGGTATCTGTTCATACCAACTTCTCCTTATATATTCCCAAAATGCAAATGCTAGGACCCGAGGCAATTGTAGGTTATCTAGAAGTCAAGACTGTTATCCTCTAGGCTCCTACCTCCAGAGATTCTCCTTAGGCTTCGAAGGGTCTGGAAGAGAGAGACCAGTCCATCTCAGACCTCTCTTGACTTGTACGATTATGGCAGAGAGTCTCTGCTTCTGATTAGAAATTAGCCTTGGCGAATTATGTCCTAAAGTTTAGAAAGTTACACATAAGCCCCAATCCTGATAAAAGCCCCAGCCAACAGGGCAGAGTAGTTCTCGCCACAAGCCCATCTGTTCATGGTAGGCTACCCACAATCCTGTGCTACAGTTGCTCCTGCGGGTACCAACAATGCTTTGGAAAAAGATGATCTCTAATGGGACACCTGGGTGGGACAGTTAAGTGTCCGACTCTTGGTTTCCGCTCAGGTCATGGTCTCAGGGTCGTGAGATTGAGCCCCACATGAGGCTCCATGCTGGGCGTGAAGTCTGCTTAAGACTCTCTCCCTCTCCCTCTTCCCCTGGGCACACGCACGACACCCTGCGATTTCTCTCTCTCTCTCTAAAAGTAAATAATTAGGAGCGCCTGGGTGGCTCAGTGTGTTAAAGCCTCTGCCTTCAGCTCAGGTCATGATCTCAGAGTCCTGGGATCGAGCCCAGAGTCAGGCTCTCTGCTCAGCAGGGAGCCTGCTTCCTCCTCTCTCTCTGCCTGCCTCTCTGCCTGCTTGTAATCTCTCTCTCTGTGTCAAATAAATAAATAAATAAAATCTTTTAAAAAATTAAAATTAAAATTAAAAATAAATAAATAAACCTTAAAAAAGAGTTTCACGGACTATCTCTCTCTACTGGATCTGAATACCAACTATTGATAAGTCCCTATCAATAAGTTCACTTAGACAATTCACCTACACAGCCATCTCCCGGAACACTTCACTCCAGGGGAACTGCTCGGCATTAGATCTGAGGTTTACTACCTTCGAAGTTGAATTACCAACTTTTAAGTGCACTCATAGTACAACGGGGTTAATTTCACCCTCTCCTCAGAATGAAGAGGGCTATCCTCGACTATTCCAAGGTGAGTTCTGTCCTGCCCTATTCCGGTGGTGGAGACCTCTCTGGTGCCAGCACCTGCCGCTACACTTAGAGAAGTAGAAACACATACACGGATCTGCATGGGATGAAAGCGTGTGGTAAGTACATGGATAATCCATGACAGTTATAAGGAAGGGCATGTTTGCTGTATATGCATGTTATTGGTTTGTATGGAGTACCTCAGCACCTTACAGATGTGAATTTAAAAAGATTCAAGGCAGTCAAAGTGTTCTACTGGGACAAGACAGCAACCCCTTTTTGAGTCAGTTGAAAGGACAACACAGCTGAGTCACTCCTGGTAGAGAAACGGTTAATGATGAGCAGGTAGACACAGGACAAGAGGAGCTCAGAGGGAGAGGGGGTGTGACTCACTGGGAAGGCCTCACATCTCTGATCTCTGACACACTCGCACTTTAGGGTTGGCTGGGCCGTTCCTAATGAGGAGATACACGGGCAACTCATCGGAGGAGCCTCAGGGAAACGACTCCTCTGGCCAAGTGTGCACAGAAGAGCAGACGAATGTAGGGTGGTTATTGCCAACAGAAAACCAGGCCCTCGTTGAGGGACACCGATGACCTGCCAATGATCTCGAGGATTTCCGAAGAAGGGCAAACAGGTGAAAAGGCAGAAATGGGCTATTCTCATCCAGTTGCCCAAAACAGTCAGTAGCCTGTGATATTGAAATTGTCTAGTTATTTGAGCTGAGTACCTATAAGTGAAAGTCACACTCATTCAGGGAATGAATTAAAATTTCCAGCACCACATAGCCTGAGTTACCTCCTGTGTGGTGCTGAGCAAGTTCCTTGCGTTCCATGGATCTCAATTCCCTGATCTATAAAATGGGAATGATCATAGTTCCTAAGGCCGCAAGACCGACGGTGAGATTTAAACATTAGTACATCTAAATCACTTTGTAGAATACCTGACACAAAGTCCTCATTAACAATCAGTTAATCATCATCATCATCATCCTTTTATTGTATTTATTTATTTGTTTATCAGAGAGAGAGAGAAAGAGGGCACAAGCAGGGGGAGTGGCAGAAGAGGGAGTAGTAGGCTCCCCGCTGAGCAGAGAACCCTATGTGGGGCTCGATCCCAGGACCCAGGGATCGTGACCTGAGCCAAAGGCAGACACTTAACTGAGCCACGCAGGCATCCCCATCATCATCATTATTGAGCATCTACGTGCCGTGGTAATCTATCTCCCAGGTTTCTGGGTCAGGGACCTCATACAGCTTATGAAGAAATCAGAAGGGCACCCCTGGTGGCGCAGTCGATTAAGCATCCAACTCTTGATTTTGGCTCAGGTCATAATCTTGGGGTCTGTGGAATCAAGCCCCGAGTCCAGCTCTGTGCTCAGTGTGGAGTCTGCTGAAGTTTCTCTCTCCCTCTCCCTCTGGCCCTCTGCACACACACATACTCTCTCTCTTTCTTTCTCTCTCTAAAATAAATAAATTTAAAGAAAAAGAGAAGAAGAAATCAGAGGAGCTGATTAATCCCTAGAAGGCAGATCACTTGCTCAGGCGTCTTTGGTGTAGACTGCTTAATCCCAGCCGTAGGAAGGTGTAATTCTGATTCACACTGAAAGTCTCAGGTCAGTCAATACGTGTGATGAATCCGAACAATCAGTGGGTTGCCATCCACATGGAGAAGGTGAAAAGGAGGCAGGCGAGAAGTAGAAAAGAATACACACAGAAAAACAGTGGGGCTCTTGACTAAATTATGACATTCCACTTACATTTTTAACACCCTGCTCCTTTGAAATCGGCACCTGTCCCCACCCCCACCATCTCTTCCTGAGGTCCTATGTACATAACTACTTTCGTTGCACCCTGACCCCAAATACAGGGCCAGTCAATAACTCTACTCATTCCTCGTGCCGTATATGCATTTTAACAGGGGATTCTATTAAAGGAATGAACCTTCTCCATGACTCAGGCACTTCCCTCGCACCCCGCAATCACATCAGGTTCTGTGGGCTCCTGTAGGCGTCTCACTGTTTGGCAAAAGACATCACAGGGTACAAGTTTATGTGTAATCTTTAAATCATCTTCCTCCTCAGTAATAAAGTACAAGATGTTCCTCAGTGTGCTAAAGTCTTCTGGATGACTCCAGAGATCAGGGAGGGAGGGAGGGGAGGGATCCTGAATTTTCACAAAACAAGCCATTAAAATTCCAGTCTTTAAACTAAGAAACCATATATAAATAAGAAAACCCTTGGTGATCAAAGTCTCCATTTCAAATAGTCAATAAAATCCTGACTTTATATTCCCTATGCTTCATGAGAGAAAGAGAGAAAGAGAAGAGAAGAGAAAGAAGAGAAGAGAAGAGAACAGAAGCACACGGATTCAAGAATGGGTCAGTAAAACAACCAAGTATGGACCAGGGGAATGGCCTTTTCCTTTACATTCACTTCACCTCCATGAACATAGTGGCTACATGTTTTTTTATCATCATCCTTTAAGAGGTTAGTTAAAAATGTCACTGAGATGTTGCCCTAAAAGAAAAGCAAACTCTAAGTGTAAGACCAAAGATACTAGTGGTTTTCGCCCCTACCACCAACCCAGCCACTGATTTATGTGATACAGTTAAGGCTTCAGTCACCCCATAAGAGCCAAAGAACATTACTTTCCTCTAAAACACTTCTTCTGTGACCTCAGGAGGTCTACCTGGCGCCCCAGAAATAGGTCTTCTTTCCATCTCAAAACCTCCTAAAGCTGTGGCTCACGTTTTCAGTATCTGGCCATCTGAGAATACCCTTCCAAATACGAACCAGTGAAGTCATGACTCTTCTAGTGAAACAGATTTCCATTCATGTAAGGAAGGGGTGATTTTAGTATTCTCAAGTGATATACGGGCGCAATTAAAAATTTCGAAACCTCAGGACATCTGTTTTTAAAATAAAGAAAAATGAATGTTTCTCTATTATATTTCTGTGTGTTCGCAGCTGACAGGATTTCCTCATGGGCATATTTAGCTGTGACTTCCAATTCAGGACATTTGATTAAAATACGTCAAAGTAAATTACTCACCATAATTTTCAAACTAATGTGAATTCCCTCCAGACACATTTTTATAATTGTCTACATTTGTTTCATTTCCCCCCCCCCTTGGAATGATTTTCTGGGCACATTATCCCTATTTTATACTTCTTCATAAGTGAGGGAGGTATAGTTTACGCCCCTTTCTATAATTGTGTGTCCTATGTAGCAGAATTAAGACAACCTGATTATCATCTTCAGGAATGTGAGTCTCCTCAAATCAGCACTCCTTAAAGTGTTCTCATGCCAGAAAGTAGGTGAATAATCAGCGTCGATTATTATACATTGTATAAAATACAGCGCTTACCTTCATACCCAGTGTTACACAGCGTTTGATCTCATCAGCTCTGTAAGTGCTTTACATTTACTAGCTCATTTAATCCTGAAAGCAGCCCTCTGAAAAGGTAGTGTAATCATCTCCACTTTACAGACAAGGGACCTGACGCAGAGAGAGCTGAGTAACTGCCCCGGTGACCAGCTCATTGCAGCAGAGCTGGCTTTCAAACATAAAAGTGGCTTATTTTCTTTAAAGAATTTATTTATTTATTTGAAAGAGAGCAAGAGAGAGCACGAACAGGGAGAAAGGCAGAGGGAGAGGGAGAAGCAGGCTTCCCACTGAGTAGGGAGCCCCGTCCGGGACTCGATTCCAGGACCCTGGGATCATGACCTGAGCCACAGGCTGACACTTAACCGACTGAGCTAAACAGGTGTCCCTCAAGCATGCGAGTAGTTTAGCATTCAGGAGTCCCTTTTCTTTACTACCACACCGTGCTGCCTCTCTAAAACTTGTATTGCTTGACACCACTATAAAAACTTCAAACATACAGGAATGATCTTGACATTTCTCTGCTGACAAACCTCAGATACGTCACCACTGATCCAAATGTCCGGCGTTATACGTTTTACACCTTCAACTCACTGTATGGCATTTACGCTTGTGTAACCCTCGCTGGAGAATCATAAGTTCTCAAGGACAAAAACCGCAGTTGATTACTGTTTGTTTCATTTCTTGCCCCCGTTTCTAACAGCCTTCCTGACTGTGCTAGGACTTGTGAAGTGTCCGAGCAGGGGAAGAAGGGGACGGCACTGGGGAGCCCCACAGGGGGTAGGAGCCAGCAGCTGAGTGAACCATCTAAGCACGTAGGGAGTTCAGTTAGCTTCCAATGAGAAGCAAATACATTGATTCCAAAGGCCGAAGGGATTGTATGGTTGGAAAAACAAATAGTTAAGAAAATGCAAGAATGATATGAGACTGGGCATATCATATACTAAACATCACTTAGTCCTCTCCTAAGGACTAATGTTAGAAATTCAATCACCTAAACTCTCCTTTGACAGATGTAGTAACCTTCGCCCGTAGAAGTGAAGAGACTTGTCTAGTTTCACCAACTGGTTAGTGATAAAACCAGGTATAGAAACCAACTCCCCTGACCTCCCACCAGGGTCATCCTGTTGTATCACAAAGCTACTTTTCAGTCCGCTTCGCCCCCCTTAAACGGGGCAGCTCCTGGTTTCCTGTTCAATGTAGACTAAGGATTTCATTTTGTCACGAATCTACTGCCACCCAGACCACTGAAATTGGAATCTGGAGTAAGAATCAAGTCATCGGTATCTGTTTTTATACACTTTTAAAGAGCATGTCAAGCATATGCAAAAGTGGAATCTAGTTTAATAGAAAAAAACCACCCAGTTTCATTAATTAGCCATCTTGCTTCATCTGTATGTGAGCTCCCTTCTTCCGTCCCCTCCGGTCGGCTTTGAAGCAAATTCCAAATAGCATGTTATTTCAACAGTAAACATTTCAAGACGTATCTAAGGACTCTTAAAAAGCTAAACCACAATATCATTATCACATCTAAAAATATTCACCCTAATTCCTTGGTACTGGCAAATATCCAGTCAGAGTTAAAATTTCCCTAATTATTTCACTAATGCTTTAAACAGGATCCAGGAGCACCCGGGTGGCTCAGTCAGTTAAGTGGGGACTCTTGGTTTGACTCAGGTCATGATCTCAGGGTTGTGGGTTCGAGCCCCCAGTGGGTTCCCCACACATTGCGGGGCCCACTTTGTATTGTTTCCTTCACCCTCCCCCTCCTTCTCAGCCCCTCCCTCCACTTGCACATGCTTACTCTGTGTGTGTGTGTGTGTGTGTCTCTTTCTCTCTTAAATAAATAAATAAATAAAATCTTTAAATAAGATCCAAATAAAATCTACACCTTGCGATCGTGAACATAATTTTTTAGCCACTCCTAATTTACAGGTTCCTCATCCTTCAATCTCTTCTTTCAATTGTTTATTTGAAGAACCAGGTTGTTTTTCTGTAGATTTTCCCAAAGTCTGTGTTTTGCTGATTTCATCCCTATAATATCCTCTACCATGTCTCTCTGTCCTTTGTATTTCCTCTTTGTCACAAATTAGGTAAATCATTTTATTTGGCTCCTGCTTCAGTTTTTTACAAGGATGCTTCATAGGTAGTGGTACATATATAATGTTTGGGTGCTGTTGTTTTTTTTTGTTTGTTTTGTTTTAAGATTTTATGTATGTATTTGAAAGACAGTGAGAGCTAGAGAGGTCACAGAGGGAAGGGGAGAGGGAGAAAAAGACTCCTCGCTGCACAGAGAGCCTGACACGGGGCTCAATTCCAGGACCCTGAAATCATGACCTGAGCAGAAAGCAGACGCTTAACCATCTGAGCCACCCAGGTGCCTATTTTTGTGATCCTTGCTACTAACAACCATTGCTTAGATGCATTAAGTCAGTTGGGATTGGAAAATGGTGGTATGCTGATCTTATCACTCCTTCCATGATCATTAGCCGAAGTACTTTTATAAAAAGAAGTTTCCCATCACCAGCTCTGTAGTGACCCTGAGGAATATTTCACACAGGAAAAGCAAGAAAATTCTTCTTGGGCACCTGGGTGGCTCAGTGGGTTAAAGCCTCTGCCTTCGGCTCAGGTCATGATCTCAGGGTCCTGGGATCAAGGCCAGCATTGGGCTCCCTGCTCGGTGGGGAGCCTGCTTCCTCCTCTCTCTCTGCCTGCCTCTCTGCCTACTTGTAATCTCTCTCTCTCTCTCTGTCAAAAAAAAAAATAAAAATTAAAAAAAAAATGCTTCTTCCCCTTTATTTGCTTCCTTTAAAATAAAGAGTTGTTTTCACTAACAACTTCCAAAGGTGACCATTAAGAGTTTTATTTTGTTTTGTCTCTTGGCACCATTATTTAACCTTTGGTGTCAACATATTTGATGTGCTTGAATACATTAGAACTCTTATCCTTATTGAGAGATTGGACCACCTACGGGTTGGTTCATGCTTTTTTTTTTTTAATATGACCCTAATAATATCTGATAGTAGGTTATCTTGCTTTTCACAAGAAGAATAGGACAGTCTCATTTTGTACAGTTTCTGCCCAGGATTTGGAATCCACCATTTTTATCAAGAAGCCCTGGTAACTTTTAAAGGGACAGAGTATTTAGAAGACTTTTGGTACTGTGGGTATTCAATATTACTGGGTTGGTCTTTGTTTCAGGACCTTTTGGTGAACAGAGCTAGATAACACTTCCTTTTAAGGTAAAACACACGATGAATTCATACTTTTAACTCCAGGTCAAATTAGGACTATATGATATTTATTTAACTTCATTAATATTAATTTATATCTTCTACCTCTTCTAAAAAAATCCTTATTCTAAATAACACCAACATAAATAAACCATTAAATTTATCCCACAATTACACTCAACTGCATCTATAGCAATACCAACATTGCCAATAATGGTATGATTATTGAATACATTTTAAAATATTTTTACAATTCTTTTTGTTACTAGGATATATTACATTAGGGATCCACAGACACTTTGCTGTGTTACAAAATCATTTGAAATAGTCCTTCCCTAGTGTTGGTATACCACTAACTCAATACACAACACTCAATTGTTTTCCTTTGTTTTTATATTAGCAATTGATATTTTATGTTTACAAGATTTTATGTATTTATGTGGTTCCAGGGGTAAATCTACACAGTGAAATATATTCACATAAGCTTAAATTTTATTTCTATTCCATCCACCTTATTCCCTCCAGCTTCTTATTGGTAACCATTTTTTAATGTAATAGTTTATCTTACCATATATGTAACATTAGCAAATATATTTACAAACATTTGTATTTCTTCTCTTTCTTGAATAATAGAAGCAAATATGAGAAAGCATAAGTAAGGAATGCCTGGGTGGCTCAGTAGTTAGACATCTGCCTTTGGCTCAGGTCATGATCCCAGGGTCCTGGTTCAAGTCCTACATTGGGCTTCCTGCTCATCAGGGAGTCTGTTTCTCCCCCTCCCCTTGCTTGTGCTTTCTCTTTCACTATCTCTTTCTCTGTGTCAAATAAATAAATAAATAAATAAATAAATAAATAAATAAATAATCTTTTAAAAAAAGAAGAAGAAAAAGAAAGCACAAGTAAAAGTAGCTTGAACAAGATACAAAACTGATTTCTCTCTCGCATGGAAAAGTACATTAATAATTTGGTACAGTGACTCTGCTCCAGAGTCCTCAGGAATCCAGTTCCTTCCAGTTCACTCTTCTCACATCATGAGGGGCAGCCTTCATGCTCATGGCCTAAGACGATATTATCTATGCTCAGCAGCAAAGTGGAGGAAAGAGGCAAAAGGTGCACATCAACTATCTCTCTATATTTTTTCATGGTTATTTCATATTTTATTGGACTGATGGACATCTCACCTTTTCTGAGATGTAAAGCTAATACAGGACTAAGAATGTAGAATAGGAAAGGGGGAGAAGCCATCCACAAATTTGAGTCAACAAGAAAAGTACATAATTCTTTGGGTTGGAATCCAGGGAAAAACCTGTTCAGAACTGAAGGGAGGTCCTTGGTTTCTAACAAGAATCTCCTAAAGGCACTGCTAATACAAGGGTCAGTTTGTGGAAAAACTCCGTATTGCAGAAAACCCCATTAGGCAGGGGAAATGGGCAGGATAGAAGGCCTGGGAGTGTGGGGGCAGCTGCTCCGCAGCAGGGATGGCTGGGCTGGTGGCCATGGCTCAGGCCCAGGACCCGTAGGTAGGAGGAGGCTGGAAGAAGTCTAGAGGCAGAGGTCAGTGCATTCACCCAAAGCCCTGGATTTCCAGTCAGTCTCTAGGATGCGGATGCTTTCCTCACACAACGTCAACTATCTCTTTAAAAAGATTCCCGTGGAAGTGCTGCATAACTCTTCAACTTCCATCCTACTGGTCAG
Source organism: Ailurus styani (assembly GCA_002007465.1). NCBI lineage: Eukaryota > Metazoa > Chordata > Mammalia > Carnivora > Ailuridae > Ailurus > Ailurus styani. The sequence goes on along the minus strand of LNAC01000863.1, from coordinate 562,681 downwards.
AACAAAGTAACATAGCCACCTCTATTTTGAGTGGCCATGTGCCCCAGCTAAGGGAGTTTATCAAAGTTTCCAAGTATACCAACAGGCAAAAATTCATGGTAATTCTATGTATCAATAATAATGAGAAAACTCTATATAAAAGTTGCCAAATATAATCTAAATAGACAAAAATTCAAGATAATTCTATGTACCAGTTATAGTGAGAATATTCTATCTTTAAAAAAAATACTGTTTTATAGCATGCCTCATCTATCTACCCCTCCTTGTCTTTGTTATTGTAGATCTGGATCCTATAAACACTTCTCCCTGGCCTGCAGACACAATGTTAGCATTTGTCAATAGGGGGCACTAGTGGGATACTATGAGGCATATGGGAGGACGAGCTTGTCTTCCTTGTTTTAGTGTACCTTCCTTGTTTCTCTACAGTTTAGATGTTTGGTATGAAAAAGACTCAGTAATGCCCACCTTTCAACAAGTTTAGCTGGTACCCACGGCAGTGACTTTTTGCCAGAGATGTGTGGGAGAAGTGGCGTAACACACCCACCAACTGGTTTCTTGGGAACCTCAACAGATAGATTCTTCTTTGCCAGGCACTGGCACCCTAATGGCCTGCTCACCTAGCTCAGTCTTTAGCTTCTTTTTGAACTTCTCCATCATTCTGTGAGTCACAAACACTCTCTCTCCAATGAGGTCTGATTTCAGCCTCAGGAGGAGAGTTTTTCTTTTCTTTTTTTTTTTTTAAAGATTTTATTTATTTATTTCACAGAGGGAGAGAGATCACAAGGAGGCAGAGAGGCAGGCAGAGAGAGAGGGGGAAGCAGGCTCCCCGCTGAGCAGGGAGCCCGATGCGGGCCTCGATCCCAGGACCCTGAGATCATGACCTGAGCCGAAAGCAGAGGCATTAACCCACTGAGCCACCCAGGTGCCCAGGAGGACAGTTTTTCTAAATGTATTCTTCCTTTTGAAAATTTCCCTAAGCCCTAAAGGTAGTGACTGCTACCTACATTTGCTATTTTTGTATTGTTTAGAGTTTTTTATATTACTAGTTAATAAATCTTTATATTAAATTTTCTTTGTTTACTTACAGTTCTGATTTCTATCTTCTGCATCAATCCTGACTGAGACAGATGACAACACAAATAAATTAAAATCCAGCAACTAATTCAACAAAAGATGTGCAAGTTCTTTCTGGAAGGGAAAGAAAAACAACTTTATTCAAAGACAACAAAAAGATAAAAAAATAAATGAAGATAGGCATACCACGCTCATGGATATAAAGATTCAAGATATCATCAATTTTCCCCAAATAATCTATGGATTCAATATAATTACAGGCAAAATATCAATGTATATAAATATACTAGATACAATTAACTAAGCACAATAGATAAATACAATTACATAAATATATGAGATACAATTAAGTACAATTAATAAATATAATTTAAATAGTACCTACTATCCATATATATATATCAGGAATATATATCATGAATACCTACTATCCATAATTACACGATTGAATAAATAGATAAATGGAGGAAAAGAGACAAATTTTTCATTCAGAATAATTCAAAATAATTTACATGGATACACACCCCCTCAAGAAGTGAAATATAACTTCTCAACTCTTTAGTGCAGGTTCTGCTTAGTGACTTATTTCCATAAGGTATGGAAAAGGAGAAAAAAGTAACTTTACAGTGGAGCAACTTGGCAAACACTACCTATAGCCAGATGACCAAGGTTGACATTATCAGTGATGAGTCTTGTTGATAGCATATATTCTTTTTTTTTAAGACTTTATTTATTTATTTGTCAGAGAGAGAGTGCAAGCAGGGGGAAAGGGCAGAGGAAGAGGAAGAAGCAGACTCCCCACAGAGCAAGGATCCTCTTATGGGGCTTGATCCCAGGACCCGGGGGTCATGATCTAAGCTGAAGGCAGAGGCTTTAACCCACTGAGCCACCCAGGCATCCGATAGCATATACTCTTGATATGCTTTCACCTCTGTGATTTTCCTCCCTAAACCATAACCCCAGTCAAATTATGAGAAAAATATCAAACAACGCTAAATTAAGAATATTCTACAAAATGCCTGACCATTGCTCCCCGAAACTACCAAGGTCATCAAAATAAGGAAAGTTTAAGAAACCGTCACAGTTAAACTCACAGAGAAATCTAAAACAGATGACTAGGGGCACCTGGGTGGTTCAGTTGGTTAAATGTCTGCCTTCAGCTCAGGCCATGATACTGGGGTCCTGGGATCGAGCCCACATCAGGCTCCCTGCTCAGTGGGGAGCCTGGTTCTCCCTCTGTCTACCACTCCCCCTGTTTATGCTCTCTCTCTTTCTCTGACAAATAAGTAAAATCTTTTTAAAAATTCAATTTATTTAAACCAAACCCTCCAAAAACAGTTCACATATTTCTCCCATGTCTGACTTCTGGCAACCACCAATATGTTCTCTGTAAACATGAACTTAGCTTTATATACATATATATTCCACATATAAGAGAGAACATACAGTATTTGTCTCTCTCTGTCTGGCTTATCTACATAGTATCAAGCCACTGAGGTCCATCCGTGTCGTTGCAAATGGCAAGATTTCACTTTTTTAATGGCTAAATAATATTCCATTGTGCATATATTTCTTTATCCATTCATCTATTAAAGGTCACTCAGATAGTTTTCATATCTTGACTATTAAAAATAATGCTGCAATGAACATAGGGGTGTGTATATCTTTTTGAGTTAATGTTTTCATTTTCTTTGGATAAATACCCAGAAGTGGAGTTGTTGGACTGTATGGTAGTTTTAGTTTTAATTTTTTGAAAAGCCTCTATAGTGTTTTCCATAATGGCTGCACTAATTATGTTCCCACTAATAGCGTGCAAGGGTTCCCATTTCTCCACACTCTCACCAATACTTGTTATTTCTAGTCTTTTTAATAATAGCCATTCTAACATGTGTAAAATGATATCTCATTATGCTTTTGATTTGCATTTACTTGATGACTAATCATGTAAAGAATCTTTTAAAATACCTATTAGCCATCCGTATGTCTTCTTTGGAAAAATGTATTCAGATCTTCTGCCCATTTTTTAATTGGAATTTTGGGGGGTTTTGCTATTGAGTTGTATGAACTCTTTATGTGTTTTGGATATTAGCCCCTTATCAGATATATGATTCACAAGTATTTTCTTTCATTCAATAGGTTGCATTTTCATTTTGTTTGCAGTTTTCTTTGGTGTCCAGAAGCTTTTTATTTTGATGTAGTCCCACTGGTTTATTTTTACTTCTGTTGCTTTTGTTTTTGGTTTCAGATTCCAAAAATCATCACCAAAACTGATTACTTTTTTCTGATGTTTTAATTCATCTTTTAAGCATCTAGTGCAAAGTGACTGAAAATATATACTCTTCAATTCTTGGAGGGAATATGTTTAAATATTAATAGTGATTATCTCTGGATACAAAATTACAAGGGCTCCTGTTTTATTCTTTACACCCTTCTGTACTTTTCAAAAATCTCACTTAAGAGAATACATATCTTATACAAAAAGACGTTACTAATGTTTTTTATTAATTCATTCAATAAATATGCATTTAATATCTGCTCTGTCTAGACACTGATGATTTGTTTATGAACAGGACTGACACTATCCCTATTGCCTCAGAGCTTACATTCAAGGAGAGGAGACAGAAAATAAACACGAAAGAAAACCGTGCTGGCTTGGATGTGGGGTGGGACTGGAAGAGAGGAGTCAAGATGGTCTGAACAACTGAGACTATGATGTCATTTACAGAGAGGAAGAAAGTGTTTCCAATCATTGAGAGGTTATTGATCAAGTGATACGTGTGAAATACACACATGAAAGACAAGTGTCATTGGGATTGATACTTGGCTGAGGATATTAAAATATTATTTAATTCCCTACATCTCTCCACATCATGAAAAAAATATGTTTTTATTATAAAAATTTCAGTCTAGGGGCACCTGGCTGGCTCAGTCAGTTAAGTGTCTGCCTTCAGCTCAGGACGTGATCTCAGAGCCTCAGGATGGAGCCCCAAGTTGGGCTCCTGCACGATGGGGAATCTGCTTCTCCCTCTCCCTCCACCCCTCCCCCTGCTCATGCTCTTGGTCTCTCTCTTTCTCTCTTTTCTCTCAAATAAAATAAACAAAATATCTTTTAAAAATTTCAGTCTAATGAATTAAGTACTATTTATCAGAAGAAAAAATTTTGAAAACGAAAGGATTTCTAAATTCTATAGCTCTTTGCAGCTTCAGATTTAAATTTTTTAACTTGACTGAGATGCAGAGAGAATTGGGTATGCAAGCTTTTGAGAGGCATTGTATAGGGTCTTTTAACCAAACTCATTTTACTATCTACCTCAATTTTTACAAAAGTCCCAAGCATCCTCTAATTACAATTATTCTCTGCACCTCAATGATGCAGATCAAAGGCAAGAGAATACTTCAATTTAAGAATTATGAGGTTGTCTCCAAATTTGTTTTTTAAGATTTAATTTACTTATTTGAGAGAGTGAATGAGAGAGAGAACACAAGTGAGGAGGGGCAGAGGGGGAGGGAGAAGCAGACTACCTGCTGAGCAGGGAGCCCAACATGGGGCTCCATCTCCAGACTCCAGGATCATGACCTAAGCCGAAGGTAGACGCTTAACCGACTGAACCACAGTCTTAACACCTCATACCTTGTCAGTTACTAGTAGATTAATGACATTATTAAATAGTAACATAGGTGACGATGGCTTATCAAGCATCAAATGATCAAACCATTTTTACACATGGTCACACCTGAGGAAATAACCTGCACTCCTTATATTCAAATCGAAAAAGATTTTTATATCATTTTATGTGACAAAGTCATTGGAATGTCTCTTCAATTTCATCCACACCATGGTCTCCCTTCTTCCCTTGCAATTGCCTTCCCCATCCCCATCTGCTCTGTGGTTGTTAATCTTTGTATTGTTATTCCACTTTCACATATACCCTAAGGGGTTCCCTCACCGATTGGCCTTCGTGGACCCCCTTCCTCCCTGACTGAGTCAGGTGCTACCCTATCCATAGCACTCTTCTTAGCTTCATCTCTTTCCTAGTTACATCGAACTTGTTTACCTCTCTGCGTCCATTACTGAATACCAAAGTTCAAGGCTCTGCTAGGGGCTGCAGGTATAGTGGTAAAGAACATAGTCCCTATGGGCAAACCTCTTGAATGAGGTTATCGCAGAGTTGGTCATAAAAAAATTTACTTGGGTTAGTGTAATTATCCTCCATGACTAGTGCAGCAAAGCATAAAGAAGGCTCCAAAAGTTGAGAAAATTTCCATTTCCATTGACCTAGAACCTTGAAGAAATTAAACCACATTTTCGATTAAAAGAAACAAAAAGCAATCAGAATAGGAGAAAATGAGCTCTTCATAAAAATTGAATGTGCTTTTCAAAGCACTGAAACAGTCCCTTTTTCAGGCCATAAGTATGTTTTCTTTTGTTTTCACCTTTTTGTGTTTATGTGTGTGTGCATGCTTTTAAAATCAGTGCCATATGGTATAAAAAATATGTAACTAAGAAATCAAAAACAGGTTTTAAAGTAGTCACCATCATTTCAGATCTTTGAGTGAGGCTCTTAATATCCCTTAGCTTAAGTTCCTTTATGCAGCAAATGGGTTAAAGATATTTGTCTCTTGTCTGAAAAGAATGTGATGAAGTTTGGTTGACCAACCGTAGATATAGAAATCCATCAAAACTTAAAATTGACTAGAGGAACATACTTTGCTGGAAGTCGAGTATCATTGCTATCTGTGCTGGACACAATAGTGGGCTCCCAAAGATGTACAAGTCTTAATTCCCAGAACCTGAGAATATGTTATCTTCCAGGGCAAAAGGATTTTCGCAGATCTTATTAAGTTAAGAATCTTGAGATAGAGAGATTGTCCAGGTGACCACAAGGATTTTCTCCTTGATCAAACTCTAGCTAGGCTCCTCTGAGCCCTCTTCCCAACTAAGCCTCAATCGTAGTCTATAAAAACAACATTTCTAACAGCTTGGGGGGACATCCCTAGGATGCCTCTAGCCCCCATTTAAAGTGTCTGCCTAAGAAAACTCAAGTTGGCCAAAAGAATTTACTGTTTGTTCCAGCAAAATCCTGAAGATAGATCTCCCTGTCTCCCAGTCTCGGTGGTAGGAAAGGAGCCTATGGGAGGGGAGGAGTCTAACTTTGCAGAATCCAAATGGATTCACGTGGACCAGTCCTCACTTCCTGCTTATGATTTTCATTTCTCTGACTGTCCTCACCTCCTGCTTATGATTTTCATTTCTCTGAATGGCCGAAGCCATTCCCCCACTCTCTCTCCTTCAGTCTCCCTTGAAAACCCCCAGTCACCTCTGTGCAGATGGGAATGGAGCTCAGCTCTTTCTCCTACCATCGGTAGTCACTGGATAAAATCTGGTTTCACTGATTTAATTAATGCCTGATTGCATATATCTTTGACAGTGGGCCCAATATAAAATCATCAGGGTCCTTCTGAGAGGGAGGTGGGAAGATCAGAAATCAGAAGAGGAGACAACTGAAGCAGAGATGGTGATCAGCCATGAAGCAAGGAGTGTAGTCAGTCTCTATGAACTGGAAAAAGCCAGGAAAGATTCTTTCTTAAGCTCTTGAGAAGGAATAACCCTGCTGACCACTCGAGTTCAGCCCCATAACACCCTTCTCAGACCTCTGACCTCCAGAACTGTAAGATAACAAATCTGTATTATTTTCAGACACTAAGTTTGTGGTGATTTGTTACGTAACAGCGACAGGAAACTAACGAGTCATCTATGCTATAAGATCAGCCCAAAGTATGTTAATATCATATAACCACCAGACATAGTATCAAAACAGCCACCTTATGGATTTTTGTGACCATGGGCCATCAGGAACTTGTAGCAGGCTGGCATCAACACATTTCTAAGGAATATATCTTCAAATAGGTCTGTGATTCAAAATTAAAAATCTTTCTTCGGGAACATGCAAAACACTGGATACCAGAGAACTTGCACAAGACTGAGTGGAAGTTCTTGCCAAACATACAAGTGTGAAGTCATGATCATTTTCTTCAGCACTTTTAACAAGGCTGATTCACTTTTTTTTTAAGATTAATTATTTATTTGAGAGAGACAGTGCAAAAATGAGGGAAGGGGCAGAGGGAAAAGAATCTTCAAGCAGATTCCCCGCTGAGCACACAGTCTGACTCGGGGCTTGATCCCACAACCCATGAGATCATGACCTGAGCCAAAACCAAGAGTCAGACGCCCAACAGACTGAGCCACCCAGACGCCCCAAAGCTGATTCATCTTTACTAAAATTGATTCCCTTCACAATTGCTAAGGGAAGTTCTAACAAAAAAAATGCACTCTTAATTAGCTCTGCTCTTAGGAGCAATATAATAATAAAATGATATACTAACAACCCAACAACACTAGCCTTCTTATTGAATCTTTAAAGGGCTGCTTGTGTTTGCTTGGTGTGCAGGCCTATGGAAGGGAAAGAATAATGGACTCTTCTCTCCGAAACAGCATAGAGAGACCAGGCAGGTAACAACCAACCAGCTGCTACTTGCATGTTGCCTCAATGCTGGAGCCCAGATGTGATTTCAATTTGATAATTAATTTTCCCTCTCTTGAGTTTATTTATATTTATATTTTTCTAGTCTAATTTTTTTAAGATTTTTAAATTTATTTATGTGAGAGAGAGCACGAGCGGGGAGGAGGGGCAGAGGGAGAAGCAGTTTCCCCACTGAACAGGGAGCCTTATGCGACACTCAATCCCAGGACCCCTGGCATCATGACCTGACCCAAAGGCAGATGCTTAATCGATTGAGCCACCCAGGCGCCCCTCTCTGTCCAGTTTAGAGTGACAAAACTCTTGTATTTTGAGGTGTTTTTGTTTGGAGTTAAACCTGAAAGTTAATCCTGGATTAACCTGGAGTTAATCCTGAAAGGCAACTATATTATCAAATGCCAATGCCAGTTCCTTTTCTGTTTTCTACTTGCTGATCTGATACATTTCCATAGTGAATGTCTTTCTTAGTTAACATTACTCAGAATAAATATCTGGCCTAAGTTTGCCCAGTCTTTCAGATGGCCATTCACATTTCCATTGATCTCATAGTTCTCTAATACTCTTTTTTTAAAAAATTAACATAGAATGTATTATTTGTTTCAGGCTTACAGGTCTGTGAAGCATCAGTCTTACACAACTCACAGCACTCACCATAGTTTCTCTAAGACTCGTAAACATATACTTCATAATCTCTAATACTTCTGGCCTCTCCCAAAGCAATTTTCCCAAGAAACAATTATAATACAGATTGTGCCCGTTTCTATTCTGCTCCACTCTTGCCGGCCACATCTGGGGGAAAATAACTGAAAAATCGCGTATTTTCAGGACTCTTCTTGGTGTTAGTCTAAGTTCAGGGATATTAACAATTCAAACTGGATGAACACTTGTGGCAAGGGAAATGGAAATTATATTTTTTCTGGGAACTTCCATGTTGTCACCATTAAATCATACTGTGAAATGGTTTCAGATTGGAAAGTTTCCATCTCCCGCAACATCAGCCCTGTAGTTCCAACTGGGCATTTTCCTTCAAACTATAAACTTTCTTTAGTTTATTTTACATTTCAATTAACTTCAGCAGGCAAGTGGGTAAAGAAAAATATTATGTTTCAGCTGTAAGTTTGGAAGGGGTTTTTTTGCTGTGTCCTTTGAGGATTTTGTAATGGCAAAATTGCATTGACTGCAAACAACCCTTCTTTTAACAGATGTGCATGATACACATGGTTTAGGAAGGAAACCAATTATGGTCTGCAATCCATTTTTAATGAAGTAATGTCTCTAAAATTACTGTTGACATCCTACCTTCTTTGGTGGCAAGTTTTGTAAAAGCAACAGCTAAATGAATAAATTGGTTACTTCAACTTGTGCAACGTTTGTAACAGGTAATTCCCCTCATGAGTGTCTTAATGTTTCATTAATTAAGGGCTGCGTTCTCAATTAATTAAAGAGGACCCCGGAGGAGAAAGATCGAGCTGGAAAACTTGATTATTAAGCATTGGGGTGTAACAAGTCTCTAAAAGTTAAATTTCATAAAACTGGCTCTGCCTTTAAATAGATGTAAACCCCTCTTCTAGAAAGTCAAATGAATTTGGTTACCCACCATGTTTGGGAGAGTGAAGCCCTGGATAAAAACTTACTCTTGCTAAAAAAGGAGTTTGTAAATATGTCAGAGCTAGTTTGCTAATTTTGTGAATGAACTTTAAGGATAATGAAATATACTTAATTTTTAAAAATTATATGGTATGGACTTGTGCTTCTAGGAATAACAGACCAAAGACTTTCACCAAAGACAATTAGAAAATCTGGACAAAATTTTTTTGTCAAAATGGCTTGATGGAATCGGAGTTAATAAAATAGTGGAGAGTTATCGAGCCAGAAGCCAGTGAGAACAGAGGCCTGGGAAGGGAGCTGGAGTTTGGGGTCACTCTGCCCCTGGGGATGTTTGCTAATCCTGAAAGTCTCATTTGCCAATCTTAGAGAAGGAGGCTGAGGTTGAATGGCACACTTCACAGCCTCACAGGGCTTGGGAAACAGAGAATGAGGTTCAGAGTCTACCAGAAGTGTGTTCCATGAACTTCTTTCTTTATTTTCAGAATGAGAAAGTTGCACCCTAAGACTGGGGTGAACCAGAAGTAAATGGCCCTCAAGAAATTGAAGTTCAGCTTCAAATTATCTCAATGCCTAAAACTGGAATAATATGAAGGAGGCAAACAGAAGCAAATGTAAATCCATCCTGGAGGAATATTACATCTTCCTAGGACTCTTATTATTTCAAGAACTTTGTAGATGTGAAGTCTGGCATCATCAAAAATAACCAGGCACATAAAGACTCATGACATGAATAAAACTAGAAGCAAAAAAACAAACCAACGGGGACCTTCACATAGTGGAATTACCAGATGTGGACTCCTAAATGCTAGGGGAAGAAAGAAGGAAAGGTATTGATCTCCAGGTTATTTAGGTGAGAAAGGGAAAGGATTTCTGAAATACCTAATTGTTTATTCATTTTTGTTTTTTTTTTAAGATTTTATTTATTTATTTGTCAGAGAGAGAGAGAGACAGCACAAGCAGGGGGACTGGCAGACAGAGAGAGAAGCAGGCTGCCCCCTGAGCAAGGAGCCCCATGGGGGGACTACATTCCAGGACCCATGATCATGACCTGAGCTGAAGGCAGACGCTTCACTGACTGAGCCACCAGGTGTCCCTGAAATACCAAATTGTTAATCCATTTTTCTTCCCGATTAGCCAATCCAGAACATGCCCCTCAACCCTAATCCCTCCTCAGAACCAGTCAACAACACAAGCCCAAACATCCCATGCTTTCTTCCAAGTGGTTCTCCTTGCTGCTGAACTAGAGTAAAAAAACCTGACTTTAAAAGTACATTTCTTGCCATCTTTGGCTGGTAGCTTTGATATAATTCAGTGAAAGAGTTAGGATCATTTCCCCCCATATAATGAGAAAGCTGTGATGGCTTTCCAGCAATTGTAGATACAATAACTTAAGAGAAAGAACCTGACATCTGATTTTTTTGAGAAGTGTGGGTCATCTAAATGATCCAGGAAAGTTCTAGACACTTAGTGCCTACTTATATATCTGAATAAGCTAATAGTAACAAGTGTATAATTCAGGGATTCTTTTTTTTAAGAGTATTTATTTATTTATTTATTTATTTAAGAGAGAGAGAGAGAGAGAGAGAGAGAGAGAGAGCATGTGGGGGAGCAAGCAAGGGAGAGAGGCAGAGAGAGAGAATCCTGAAGCTGACTCCCCACTGGGCAGGGAGCCCAGCACAGAGCTCAATCTTACAACCTGAGATCATGACCTGAGCAGAAATCGAGTCAGCCACTTAACCAACTGAGTCACACAGGTGCCCCTATAATTCAGGGAATCTTAAAGCTGTATATAGCAATCAGGTCCTGGAAAGAAACAAAATATTATGACATAGACACTAATATCTTAGTGCACCTAACGCAGACAATACGGTCCTTCAAAATATATGTAAATCATTTTACTTCATGTTTGAAGTTGTAATTTATCAACTGTAGGTTAAGAGAAGATTTGCCCTGGGCACCTGGGTGGCTCAGTGGGTTAAAGCCTCTGCCTTCGGCTCAGGTCATGATCTCAGGGTCCTGGGATCTAGGCCCGAATCAGGCTCCCTGCTTCCTCCTCTCTCTCTCTGCTTGCCTCTCTGCCTACTTGTGATCTCTCTCTCTCTCTGTCAAAGAAATAAATAAAATCTTAAAAAAAAAAAAAAGATAAGATTTTCCCTGGTCATCAGAGTATAGTTATTTACTTATATAGATGCTGAAAGGTAATATTATTTGATTTCCATTTACTTAACTTTGGGGGCTTGTCCAGTTGTGTGCCAGAGATAACATTCTCATAAGTGCCTGCACCAATGAAATAAAAGTCTCTGGGGGTGATTCTCAGGCTGTAGGTGATTTTCAGTTCATCCAGGATTGAAAAATCACTAGTTTACATGTCTATAACCAAAAAGAAAACTAGAAAACCTTCTTTAGGAAAACGAAGAACATTTTTTTTTCAGGTTAAATTATCCTGTTGTGTGAATTAACCAAATAACTGAAGCAAGGTTTAAGTCATAAGGACAATGAACGTCCTTTTCATAACCAAGAGAAAGGTGCCATGTAGATCAGACTTTCCACTGTTTTTCTTTTCATTCGACAAAGATTTATTGTGTGCCTACTGTAAGCCAGGCCTTGTGCCCTGGAAATAAGAGCAAATAAAATAGACATGTTCTCTCGAGGACTTTATGATTTAGAGGAAGAGCCAGACATTAACCAAATAGTCACACACATAAGTATTTAAGAATGACCTGTGACAAGTGTTATGAAGATACAGTACAGAGTCCTTTGAGAAAACACCCAGTTCCAAGCTGAAATGTCAGGGAAGTTTGAGTTTGAGATAAAATGTTTGAGTTGGAAGATTAATAAAGTGGGCAAGAGTCTCCCAGTAAAAGGAAAAAGCCCGTGCAATGTCCCTAAGAAGAGCGTAGGGTAATGCTTCTCAAACTTGAATATGCACATGAATGGTCCGGGGCTTCTTATTAAAATACAGTAGATCTGAAATGCAACCTGGCGTTTTCATTCTAACAGGTGTGCAGGTGATACTGATGCTCCGGTCCTCTGTCCACACTTCGAGTGTCAAGAGACAGACATTCAAGAAGCTGAGTAACCTTTGGGGTGACTGGACTACAGAGACCCAGGGAGAAAAAAGGCCTTTTAGGGTTACATCTATTACTACCACAGACATTTCTTATAGGAATCTTGATCTATTCCAGCTTTTTACTACTTGACAAGCTCATGTTAGTAGTTCATATTTTATAAAACTGTTGCCATAATGTTATGTATGGTATTCTCATTTTTAAAAAAATCTCTTCAGTACCCAAAGTGAGTCCCCTTTTTCTTTCTTAATGTTACTTATTTGTGGCTTCTTTGGTTTTGATTATCTTGAAACTATTTTCTACTTTTCTGGTCTTAATGTTAGGTTTGGTTGTATTGAGAAACTCTTCTTGTTCCTTTAGTTTTTGTCTCCACTTAATTAATTTCTTCTTTTTCATTTATTGTTTTCTGCTTTCTTCGGATTTGTCTGTTTGTTCTACTTTTATTTCTTCAGTTGAAATATTTTGGTCTTCACTGCTTTCATATAAATGCTCTATACTACATATTTCCTCTAAATACTACTTAAGCCTTATTCCACAGGTTTTATTATATAGTGCTTTTTAAAATTTATTCATTCAACAAATATTCATTGAGCACCTACAGTGTTCCACGGATGGTTCTCACTGCTGGGAATATGACAGTAAGTGAAACAGATAATTCTTTCCCTCTTGGTACTTACATTCAACTCTTACAGGAGATGAGCTGAACAGCAAATGCCCCTCTCAGGAGGTAAAGTTGAATAACAATGGGGAAAATAGCCTCATTCTTTTTTTTTTTCTTTTTTCTTTTTTTAACCTGGAAGGAAATCATAGTAAGCACAGAGAACAATAAGTACAAAGACCTTGAGGTAAAAACTTCCTTGACTTGCTTGTAACAGAAGAGGTTAGTGTGGAAGCAGTGAGTGAAGAGGAAGGAAGAAGGAGAGAAATAGCTAGATGCGACCTAGGAGGCCATGATTAAAATTTTTTACGTTTTAGTCTAATAGTGACTTGAAGCCAGTGGCAAGTTTGCACAGGGAAGTGACGTGATCTGACTCACGGTTTTTTTTGTTTGTTTGTTTTTTAAGTACCTCTCTGGTTACTGTATGGATAATGGACTATAGTGAACAAGAGTCTTTCAGTCCTGGGGTATTTTTAATTTACACTCTGGCTATTTTTAGTATCGAAGTTGTTTAGCAAATCATTTCTACTTTCTAAATGTATTTTTTATATAAACTTCAGTATTTATTCCAGTGAGAGAAATGAATATACCTCCTATCTTTATGTTATCTTTATGTTATGGAGGTCGAGATCAAATTTATGTTCAAATTATTTAATCAGATTCCATAACCTTTTTACTCAAATTGCAGTATCTTTTTTTTTATTTTANATGTTCAAATTATTTAATCAGATTCCATAACCTTTTTACTCAAATTGCAGTATCTTTTTTTTAATTTTATTTTTATTCTTTTTTTTTTTAATTTTATTTTTATTATTTGCCCAAGGGGTACAGGTCTGTGAATCATCAGGCTTACATCTTTCACAGCATTCACCAAAGCACAAACCCTCCCCAATGTCCATAACCCATCCACCCTATCCCTACCCTCCCACCCCCCAGTAACCCTCAGTTTGTTTTATGAGATTAGAAGTCTCTTATGGTTTGTCTCCTTCCCCATCCCATCTTGTTTCATTATTTTTCCCTCCCTACCCCCCACAACCCCCCACCCTGCCCCTCAAGTTCCTCATATCAGAGAGATCATATGATAATTGTCTTTCTCTGATTGACTTATTTCGCTCAGCATAATACCCTCCAGTTCCATCTATGTCGTTGCAAACGGCAAGATTTCGTTTCTTTTGATAGCTGCATAGTATTCCATTGTATATATAAACCACATCTTCTTTATCCATTCATCCGTTGATGGACATCTAGGTTCTTTCCATAGTTTGGCTATTGTGGACATTGCTGCGATAAACATTCGGGTGCACGTGCCCCTGAGGATCACTACCTTTGTGTCTTTAGGATAAATACCCAGTAGTGAGATAATCGCAGTATCTTTTATATGCTTTGTCTACCCCGACTTGCAGATTTCTGTGAAAAGCGTGTAAAATTCTCCCTGTGTGACTTGTCAATATTTCTACTCATTATTATTTAACATATTTTGAGGTGAGGTGATTTATAACAATCCATGGCCTTCTCCTTGGTAGTTTAGATTATTCTGTCTCCCGTTAAGATTCCCTCCCTTATCTCTTTCTTTACCTACTTATGTTTCATTTCCACTGTTACCCACCATCACGTCGCTATTTTTTTCCTCTTATTCCCTCACTCACTCTCCCTCACCCTTGCCCTCTCTTCTCTTTTTTCAACCTTCCTGTTGTTTTTCTTAAGGAGCCAGGCTACATACAGAACATTTATGGCCACATCTTAGCACACTGAGTAATTTGAAGAATATCTAGGGAAAGGCAGCAAGGATCAGAAAGCAGCAAATACTCTATCCTGGCCAAACACGAAAATCCCACTACTATTTTATTTTAGGAGAATCTTTATTTAGCCCATAGAGGTATTGGGCTTGTTTTTTGTTTTTGTTTTTTAGAATCTGTTTCATAACGGGTGAATGTAATCCATTTATAGCCACTGTTTTTACTGAAGCAATTGGATTTACTCTTGACATTTTAATTTTTGGCTCTCTACTGAGAGTGATTTTTCTCCGCCTTTTTCTGTTTTTCTTTTTTCTGTCATTTGCTAAATCGTTCAAATTTTTTTGTTCCATTTTCTTTTCTTAAATGGCTTAGCAATTACACAATCTATTCTGATTCTTCCATGAATCACCTTTAAATTCTAAGGCGAATATTTAAAGCTATTGTATTAGTTTCACATTGCAACAAATGACAAAAAAAAAAAAAGCTTACTTGCTTAAAACAACACAGAGTTATTACCTTACAGTTCTAGAAGTCAGAAGTTCAAATGGGTTGGCAGAGTTATGTTACTCCTGGAGGCTCTTGGGAAGAATTTATTTCCTCATCTTTTCCAAATTCCCACAGACTTTGTTACAGTTCTTGGTTCAAGGCCCCATATCACTCTAAACTGTGCTTCTGTTGGCACATCGCCCTCTCTCTTCCTGATCCTCCTCAATCCCTCTTATATGGACCTTGTGATTACCTTGTGTCCCACTGGATCGTCTACATAATCTATGTCAAAATTCTCAGCTGAATCCCATCTGCACAATTCTTCTTGCCACATAATGTAACATAGTCACTTATTGGGGGGCTTTGATGTGGATGTCTTTGATGGGGCCATTACTCAGCTAAAAGTTGATTTCTAAAGTTAACTATGTTCACATCTCACCCTTAGGCAGTATGAAAACCCTATAGTCTCCCTCATTTACTCCCACTTCAAAGCCACAAACCCCCCATACTGATACTTCCATTTCCCCCAAATTCTTTAATTTTTACTTATATAATTTGTTTAGAACTGATATTATGTTTACTGATTTCTTTGTTTACGCTGTTCTTCATATCTTACATATTCCTCTGGAATTTGAATTTTTGTTATTACTGCATATCCAGTAGTAGTTGATTTAGAGAGGGTCTCTGAGATAGAAAATTTCTAAGTCTTAGCTTAAATGAAAACCTCTTTATTTTGCACTCACAGTTGATGGATAATTGACTAAGGTATAGAATCTTATGTTCACGGTATTTTTCTACAAAATTTCAAAATTATCTCTTGTGGTCTTAAATATTGCTATTTTAATTTTCTTCTTCATTTCTTTATTGATGATGCAGACTGACTGGGTCCAAGGACCCAGAGTGTGTTCCCACAGGCCCAACCAAGGGGGTCTTGGCTTCACGCAGGATAGAAATCAAATGTGAGATGAGAGGAAGTAAGAGAGCAGAGTTTATTAAAGGCACAGAGAGTGTAGGTACAGACAGAGCATCTGGGAGACTTGGAAAGGAAAGGAGAGTGAATCTTGCCTTTGCTTGGGGCCTGAGATTTTTATTGAGGACTGCGATCTGGTGTAACCCAGGAACAAAGATGAGTATTTAGGTGTCTTCCATAAATCACTTATGCCCTGGAGCTGGGGGTCTTGATGAGTTAGTAGTCTTGGAAAACATCTACCTGGTCACTCCTTAGGTGTTATCTATTGTGCTGGAAGACTCCAAAGAAATCATTAAGTCCTTCACCTTTACCAAGAGGACATTCATTATCTGTTCAATAAGGCTATGTGTAAGGCAGGGGTGCAGGTCCTAGCAAGCATAGAAACAGGGAGAAAAAATAAAAAGCAGTTTTTCATGGGATCCCTTTAGTTTCTGGGTCTCACTGGGAATCTCTCAAAAACTTTTGGTACACTTTTTTCCACATCGTTATGTAAGAGATTTTAATGAATGGACTCTGCTTAGCAGTTAGTGGGTCTTTTTAATGAGATAAATCATGTCTTTCTTTAATTCTGGGAATGTTTTTCCCATTATTTAAGAATTATGTCCACTTCAGGGGTACCTGGGTGGCTCAGCCAGTTAAACGTCTGACTCAGGTCATGATCTCAGGGTTGTGAGATGGGCTGTGTTGGGCTCCACACTCAGAGAGGAGGCTGATTCTCCTCTCTCTCTCCCTTTGCCCCTCCCCACCATCTCTCTACCTTCTCTGCCTTTCTCTCTAAAATAAATAAATAAATAAATCTGGGAAAAAAAATTAAGTCCACTTCATTATATTTTTTCTTCCCTGCATAACTTTTCTGTCTCTATAGACAATGGATTTGTCTCCCATGATTCTTTCTTTCGTGTGCTCTAGATTTTGTCCTTTCGTACTGTAGTTTAGAGAAATCCTTGATATGAATTATGAACATGACAATTTTTTTCTCTACTGGGTTCAAAGATGCCACTAACTTGACCTTTAGTTTTACCCATCAGATCTTTATTTGTTCGAACTCAAGCTGATTCCTTTTTAGAATCATAACTCCATAACTCCTTTTACATAACTCCAAAGACATCATTAATTGTATTTGTTCTAAATTCTGTTCTCATTGCCCTACTAACTCGTTTATTCAAGTATGCTTTCTGCCATTATTTTTTTCCCATGGTGTGGCTTTTTTTTTTAAGCAGAAAGAGTTAGGGGTCCCCTGAAAAAGAAAAAGAAAGAGGAGACATAGCTTTCAGGACACAGAAGAAGTCATTTTAGCCCCCCAGCTATTTTTGTGATCTATACCCAAGCACAATACTTGCAGAATTTCCTAAGGGGTGTTGGGAATTACAAAGGAATGCGAACACCTCAGTACTTAAGAATTTTAAGGAAACAATGAAAATGCAAAAAATAACGGTCTCTATAGGTGAAGAGCTAGCCTAACTGCATCAGATGTAAATCAGTGGTAAAACTCCCAGTGCTTTTTCAAAAGTAAAGATTGACTTACACATTCTGAGTCATTTTGCAGGATTTAAGCGCTGTGAGTACTCCAAGACTGGACTGGATGGAGCCAGAGAATTGATGATACTGACCGTGGCTGGCCCTTGAGACTTTGATCAACTAGGACCTGTACTCTGTCAGCTTAGAATGACTTTGCCCAATTCTATACTGAGGTCTCTTTGCCAAGCCCCTTTGTGAATATCCATGCACCCTTAGCTTAGGGAAGTCACAGCTTTGGAAGCTATTCCTTGTGATGTCCTTACTTTGCTGCAAATAAAAATTACTTCTTGTGAACCGGTCCCCTTGGGATCGTCTCTATCTGTAACTCACCAACGACCAAACTCACATTAGTTTGGTTACATTTTCTCAAGTATTTAATGATGTGCATTTGTGTGCTGTTCTTTGCATTTGAGGATCTCTCCTAAGCTGTTCATTTTATCTCCATTGGCAGTCTGGTTAGGAGGTTTGCACTCACTTTGCTGACAATTCCATCCGTCTTGCGACCACAGAGGAGTGGATTTATAATTACATTTCAGATTTTTTCCTTTCTTGGTCATTCTTCACAGTTTCTGATTCACCCTATTTCTGATTCCCTTTTTATTTTTCAGTTTAGTTATCTATTAATAAATTGTCATTTTCAGAGATTTTGATAAGACAGAGATGTAGCGTGTATTCAATCTATGATCTTTAAACCAACTTCTTATTAATTATTTGACATTAACATTTTATGTTTGTGTTTCCTAAACAGGGTAACAATACATTGTGTAGAAAAAGCGGTGACTCGCCACATGGTACATTGGTAAAGATATATGTATAGGGCGATGGAATGGAATTCACAATCCAGAAATAGACATATACACTTATGAACAATTGATTTTTGACAAGGGTTCCAAGATCATTTAATAGGGAAAGAATAGGGGCGCCTGGGTGGCTCAGTGGGTTAAGCCTCTGCCTTCGGCTCAGGTCATGATCCCAGGGTGTTGAGATGGAGCCTTGCATCGGGCTCTCTGCTCAGCAGGGAGCCTGTTTCCCCCTCCCTCTGCCTACCTCTCTGCCTACTTGTGATTTCTCTCTCTGTGTCAAATAAATAAATAAATAAAATCTTTTTTAAAAAAGTGGGGGGGGGAAGAATAGCACAACATATAGTGCTGAGGAACTGGAAACCACGTGAAAAAAATGAAGTTAGAACCCTACTTTACACAACATACAAAAATTAACTGAAAGTAGATCAGTGACCTAAATATTGAGGATGAAAATCACAAAACTCTTAGAGGAAAATAAATGTAGGTGTAAATCTTAACTAACTTGGATTTAGCTATGGATTTATTGATATGACACCTAAAGCGTGAGCAACAAAATAAGAAATAGATAAATGAAACTTCACCGAAATGGAAGACTCTTGTGCACCAGAAGTCATTATCAAGGAAGGGAAAAGACAGTCTTGCACAGTGGGAACAATATTTGCAAATCATGTGTCTGATATTATCCAGACTTTATAAAGAACTCCTATAACTCAACAACAGAAAGACAAATAACTCGGTTTAAAAAATAGGCAAAGGATTTGACCAGATATTTCTCCATAGAAGATGGACAAATTGTGGGGTGCTCTGATCAGGTGGAGGCTAGAGGTGCAGGTGATGAAAGAATTCACTCAAGGCAGAACAAAGGAGATAGAATTTTACTGAATACACTGTGAGGGAGCAGTGGGTAGGGCAGCAGAGGAGAGACTGCCCGCCAGGAGTCAGGGGTCGGGGGCTAGCTTTAAAGGGGGAAGTGTGGAGTACAGAAGGTATGGAATTTTCCTTTTTTGGTACCTGTGCCTGGCTGTAAGTAGCCCATTGGTCAGCTAGGGCCGATGGCTATTTCTTTAAATATTTTATTTATTTATTTGAGAGAGAGAGAGACAGAGATAGCAAGAGAGTGCAGAAGCCAGGAGGAGAGGAAGAAACAGGCTCCTTGCTGAGCAGGAAGCCTGACATGGGGCTCGATCCCAGGACACTGGGATCATGACCTGAGCTAAAGTCAAATGTTTAACCAACTGAGCCACCCAGGCACCCCACCCCGATTGACTGATTGATTGATTGATTGATTTTTTTTTTTTTTAGACAGGATGAGCGTGCAAGTAGGGGAGGGGAGGTGCAGAGGGAGAGAGAGAATCTTCAGTAGGCTCCATACCCAGCTCCATCTCACAACCCTGAGATCATGACCTGGGCCAAAACCAGGAGTCAGACCCTTTACCGACTGAGCCACCAAGGTGCCCCAAGAGGTTTTATTTTGGACAAAAGGGAATGCTTTGAAACTATATAGCAGTGGTATTTATACAACATTGTGACAATACTAAATGTTACTGAATTGTTCACTTTCAAGTGGTTGATTTATGTTAAGTGAAATATACCTCAACAAATAATGTTTTTAAAGGGATGACTGATTTTCCAAGTCCAATTCTGGACTAGGTGGAGTAGGCACACATTCTCCATTCCTCCCACTAAATGCAGTTAAAAGCCCTGGATGTTACATATAAAGCAAATAAAATGAGACTCTGAAAGGTACCGAGAAAATGCCAGACCGGTGAAATCCACTCTGGATTTCAGAAGCAACATGGCAGTATGGTCCTTGAGTTTTCTTTTGCTTCATATATCTTAAACTGGGCAATGGAGAAGCCAGAAACTTGGAAATCCCAACAGTACAGACCAAAAAACCCCCAGCCAACCAACCAAACAAACAAACAAATAAAAAAACCAAAGAAAAGCCTCCTCTTCCCAGCCAACGGACCAAGAAAGGGGAGCTTGGGTTTCCACCTTCCAGAGAAGCCACGCCCCTCCTCACTGAGTGGTGTCAGAGAAGGTCTTAGTGGAGAGTCAGGACTGTCTCTACTGTGTGGTGGTAACACAGTCACCCCCTGTAGGTCATGTGGGGAACAGGAATGAGATGAGACCCTGCTGCTCTTCCCAGGCAAGGTGAGATCAGTGGAGGTCCAGAGTGGCAGGAACGCCCGTCCACACCCAGTTGGAAAGCGGAGCTCTTCCTCACCCTGTATAGCAATGGAAACTGCACCTCCACACCCCGTAGCAGAAATGGAGCAGCACCCTCTCCCCTCACCAGAGCGGTGTCAAAGAAAACCTGCTGAAACAGGAGACGTTAAGTAAGATTCAGAGTTTAATGACAGAATATCAAAATGTCCAGGTTCAAACAAAAATCCCTTGTCATGCTAAGAACCAGGAAAATCTCAACTCGAATCAATAGACACCAAAAACAAGGTGACAGAGATGTTAGAATTCTCTGACAGGGATATTAAGGCAATTTTAGAACTGAAAAAATACAGCAACTTCCATAAAAAACCTAATGGATACGCTCGACAACAGGATCAAGGGGCAGAGGAAAGAATCAGCCAATGTGATGATAGAACAATAGAAATGATCCAATATAACAAGAGGGAAAACACACTGACAAAAAGGGAAGAGGGCCTTAGGGGCCTGTGCAGGTATAAACTACACAAAAGATCTAACATTCATATCATCACAGTCCCAGAAAGAGAAAACAAAGAGAAAGGTCCAAAAAGGCATTTGAAGGAATACTGGCTGAAAATTCCCCAAATCTGGCCAAAAACCAGAAACTTACAGTTTCAAGAAACTGGGTGGACCCCGAACAAGATAAAAGAAAACATAGTAGAATATCTTCCAGATATAGGCTTGGTAAAGAGTTATTAGACATGATGCCCAAAACATGGTCTATAAAAGAAATGATTGATAAATGGGATTTCATCAAAATTTAAAATATTCACTCAGTGAAAGATCCTGTTAAGAGGATAAAAAGGCAAGCTAACAACTGAGAGAAAATATTTGCAAACCACATATACTGCAAAAGACTTATATCTAGAATGTATAAAAGAAACCTCTCAAAATACAACAGTAAAAAAAAAAGGCAATCCATTAGAAAACAGACAAAAGACATGATATAGGAGAGCCGACAATACTGCCTCCATCTTTGGCCCTCCATCTTGTGCCTGTTCACGCAATGACTTCTCTCAGGGCTATTTGTTCTGGGCCCCTGGGAGATTAATACATGTGCCTCGGAAATGCCCACCAAGGTGGGGATGGGGGAGGCTTGGCCTCCGGTGAATCTATTAGAGATAGCAGAGTTTTCCCTTCCTGATGCACAGCAGCACCGCAAGATCTAATTAAAGGCTAGCCATCAGTTAGGTCCAGGCCAACCCTTCCAGGTCACTGCAGTCCCCCTTCTCCTCTGCCCCTTGCTCTATAAAATCTGTGGACTAGACTTTGTGGAAAATAGCTATGCAGCTACATATGTTACCCTGAATAAAATGCTGTGTAAGCTATATGGAGTCTCCTGCTTTGTTTCCTGGTCTCAAAATGCCTTTTAAGTTTGGGGAATACTTTATCGTCCCTCCCCCACTTTCTAATACATAAACAATATTTTGCTAAAAAGAATGTACATATAGCAAATAAGCACATGGAGAGGTGTCCAATATCATTAGACATTAAAAAAATACAAATTATAAGGCGCCTGAGCAACTCAGTCAGTTAAACAGCGGCCTTCGGCTCAGGTCAAGATCCCAGAGCCCTGAGATCAAGTCCTGCATCAGGCTCCCTGCTCAGTGGAGAGCCTGCTTCTCCCTCTCCCTCCACATGGGCCCTCTCTCGTGTGTACTCTCTGTCTCTCTCTCAAATAAATAAATGAAATCTTTTTTTTTAAAATGTGACGAGAAGGGTCACTAGATGTAAAGTACACTCTTCTCTCTGTATAATCTTTGCAACTTCCTCTGAATCTATAATTATTTTTTAAAAATGGTGACTGTAACTTGACAGCCATGTAATTTTGGGGGGGCATTGCTTAGTCGTGTTGTCTTAACAATTTAGCTTAGCCCTCTGGGACATTTGGTTGAAATTTGAATGAATTACCACTAGATGACACCATAGGTTGCATAACCAAACCGTAAGAGTCTTCCCTAAGGTTTGAAATTTATTTAAGCTTCTATTGTCTTTAATTACATGATTATTTTAGAATTTAAAAGATAGGATTCATAATAAGACAAAATTTTACTCTCTGTTGATCTTTTTTTTTTTTTTTTTTACGTCATCTCCACACCCAATGCAGGGCTTGAATTTACAACCCTGAGATTAAGAGTCGCATGTTCTACGCCTCCTCTTTGTTGATCTTACATCTCACTTTAATTATGTATTAAACTTTATAGATTATTTTTTGTTTTTAGAGTTTTGGTCCAACTAAAAAATGTTTTTAGTGATAATAGTAAAACTTTTATGCATCTCCTTGGAGGTTCTAGTTACTCTGTGGCTATAATGAAAGATGAGCAATGGCAAAAATCTCACTAAAGAACTCTGAGAGATGTGAATCCTGTGAGTGACATTACAAAACACCCCTAGATCCAAGGGATCTGCATGGGTCTCCTCAATTTGCTTGAAGAGTCTAGAAGTACTGTCGGGTCAAGTCACCGCACGTCCACCTTTTTTCGTGAAGATATATCTGTTTTCCCTGGTCTTGAAGTTCAAGACATGTGAGGTGACAAATACATTCCAACCCCAGAACGTTGTTCTTGTTACCTTTTTCTGGAATGATCTCTTGCCAGATGTCCCATGTGGTCCACCTCTTCACTTTACACAAGTCTCGAAAATGTCACCTACTCAGAGATGTCTTCCCCGAGGCACCCTAGATGGCATGCCCCCTCACACACACGCACCATATTTCTCTATCCATGCTATCTGAGTTTTTTAGTTACTAGTACTAATACTTTGGCATACTTTTTTCCCAGGGTAGGAATTTTGTCTATTTTATTCACCACTCCCATCTACCTACATCAGTATAAGCACATGTTAATGAGATAAATGATCAATGAAGGGAGATACATTGATATGGGTATATAGTACATACTGAATAATACTGATCTACATTCCCAGTAAATACTGGTCTACATTCCCAATAAGCTTGCTCCTGGCATCTTTTTCTGGCATTTAAATATTGATCAGCAGGGGCACCTGTATAGTTCAGTCGGATGTGTGTCTAACCCTTGGCTTCGACTCAGGTCATAATCTCAGGGTTATGGGATCAAGCCCCCTGTTGGGCTGTACACTCAGTGGGGAGTCTGCTTGAGGTTCTTTCCCTCTGCCCTTTGCCCCTCTCATGCACACACATTCACGTGCATGTACTCTCTCTCAAATAAATAAATCTTTTAAAAAAATTATAAAATACAACTCTATCAGCAAAACGTGGCTTTTGAAACTCTTACTAGCTTAGTATTTAAAATCAGGCTTTTCAGTGAGTATAATTAAGCCATATTTTTAAAGGGCAAAGAATATCAAAACAGAGTAATTAGATGTCAGTGAAACTTGTAAATTTATAAAAGATTTACAACTTTAATTAAATTTTTATATTGACTTTACATTCTGCCAGTAAAAACCAAAACAGTTGGGTTTGGCTTGTTCTTATGAAAAACACACAGATCTTTCTTAATAAAAAATAAGTATAAATCAGCACTAATATTGCTTTTTTCTTCTCACACAGGTAATATTATCACAATGATACTCCATAATATCGACATAAAAATTTAATATATATGCTTAACTACCACCTCCTCACCAATATTTTCTTACTATATGTGGGAACTAAAAAATGCTATATATTTTCAGTCATACAATTTTGTTATCTTTTTTAGTCAAGTCCTATGTACACTGAAGAGTGAGTTAGTAAAAATGGGTGAGGGGGCTCCTGGGTTGCTCAGGCGTTAAGAGTCTGCCTTTAGCTCAGGTCATGATCTCAGGGTCCTGGGATCGAGCCCGGCATCGGGCTCCCTGCTCAGCCGGAAGCCTGCTTCTCCCACTTCCACTCCCCCTCCTTGTGTTCCCTCTCTCACTGTCTCTCCTTCTCTCTGCCAAATAAATAAATAAAATCTAAAAAAAGGGGGGGGAGGGGGAGGAGAGCAAGTAGATTCATGGTTGCCTGGGGCAGGGGGAGGGAGAAATGGGGAATAATGAATCAATTCTAAAATCAGGTAGTGGTGACGGTTGCACACCTCTGTGAATACAGTTGACCCTTGAACAACGCAGGTTTCAACTGCACGGGTTCAATGAATATGGTAAATGTATTTTCTTTTCTTAATGACTTTATTTTTTTTTTAAGATTTTATTTATTTGAGAGAGAGAGCACAAGGGAGCTGTGCGGGGAGCCCAACGTGGAGCTGGATCCCAGGACCCTGAGATCATGACCTGAGCCGAGGTCATGACTGAGCCACCCAGGCACCCNAACTAGGAAAAAATAAGGGTAAAGAACTCAGAGCAGCAAGGAAGGGCTAAGGAAAAAAAGAGTACGTGCATTAATTTAAAAGTCACTTATTTAAGGCAGAAAAAGAAAACACATTTCAGAAGCTGTAGAAATGTCTTACAGGAAGTATACATAAAGGATAAAAATAAAATGTCAAATAAGGGAAAGTTATTAATCAGTACCTATGAGTAGATTGGGAGATT
>LNAC01000863.1:436044-537492 GCA_002007465.1 Ailurus styani | reverse complement strand
GTTGGGGGTCGTGGGGGGTAGGGAGGGAAAAATAATGAAACAAGATGGGATGGGGAAGGAGACAAACCATAAGAGACTCCTAATCTCACAAAACAAACTGAGGGTTACTGGGGGGTGGGAGGGTAGGGATAGGGTGGATGGGTTATGGACATTGGGGAGGGTCTGTGCTTTGGTGAATGCTGTGAAAGATGTAAGCCTGATGATTCACAGACCTGTACCCCTTGGGCAAAGAATAAAAATAAAATTAAAAAAAAATACAAATAATAAAATAAAATGGGTTCACTGTTGACTCTTCTAAGGTGCTAGAAATTCTGAATTCTCAATTCTGAAATGCATCAGGTTTCTGAGGTTTTTGAAGAACAACATGAACCTGGATTATTACCGATAATCATTCACATAATAATAAATACTGAACTTCAAATGTGGCTCTCACCTGGCAGCTCAGGACCAGGGCAAAGAGATGCGTGTTTAATGAAGAGGTTAAGATGGCGTTTGTCTGGCTTGAAAGCCCTCTAGACCCCCAGAACCAAGAGGGACTAATGGATGATCTCTGCAGTTACCTTTATGTAAAGTTGGTTTGTCAGCTGGGTTTGGTACTCGATTCACAGGAGTCACACCTGTGCGGCTGACCCCTCCGCCCCCTCCTATCTTTAATCTTGACCACAGAGGAACTGTATCGCATCCAAGAAGTGTTTAGAAGTGTGTTTTTTCCCCTAAAAACTCTTTTAATGGGACCAAAATTTAAAAGAAAAACAAAAATAAACAAACCTGAAAAAACACACACTTGTACAATGAGTACTTCTGATGCAAAAATCTCCACCATTGCTTATAAAAAAAGCCCAAGGTTTCTCTTAATGAGAAACCAGTGGGATAAAACCTGAAACAATGGGATATCATCATTAAGTCAATGTTTTTTTTTCCTGTTAGAAAACAGACATTGTCAGGTTATTCACTTCAATGCTATCATAAAACAACCAGTGGTATTTAATTTTGAAAATACCAGATTGAGGGCAAAAAAAAAAAGAAAATACTAGATTGAGGTTTAATGACAATAAGAAAAATTTCAATGAGGTGAGACCTGTTTTTTAGTTTTCCTCTTACTGGGAGTTGAAAGCTACAAAGGACCCCTGAAAATATATTTAAACCAAAATGGTTTAGGTACCATATACTTACACCAGTGGTTCCGGCAAAAAGTCCTGGGACCAGAAGCATCAGCATTACATGCATATTTGTTAGAAATGCAAATTCTTGGGCCCGACGGCTGTCTTTCTGAATCAGGAGCTCCTCTCAGGTTCAGGGAGCATGATGTTTTAAGAAGCCGTTCAGGCAATTCTGATGCATGCTGAAATTTGAAAACTATTGGCCTGTGCAAATGTCCCCACATATTCCAAGGTACACTGGGAAAATGTTTTTCATTTAGAATATCAGGCTGCACACTAACTGCGTATTAAAGGTTCTGAGTAGGACTGCAGTGAAAGAAACAAGAAAGCACTGGAAACCGGGAGGACGAAAGCAAAGCGTTACAGTGCCCTCAAGGGCAGTTTGTTGCCTTCCTGGAGATAAAACTTCAGTGTGCAGAGACCAACTCTGTTTTTCCTTTAAGCACTGTAGTAAAAATTATTTTTAGTGATAATTTGTGTTCTCTTCTTGCCTTGCTGGGCAGTTATTGGCCTTTATGTAGGGCACATCTGCCTGCCTGCCTGTAATGGGGTATAGTAAACTGCTCTGGTCCCTAGAGGGACCCCACATGGCTTGGCAACCTCTTTCTATGGGAAGGTGTGGTTTCAGACTATTTTCCATAAAGAAAAGCAGGGATATGAGTCCAACCAGAGACAAGTTGCAAAGACTCAGAAGCTGGTACAGATGGGGTTCATTAGTAATTTTGAAAAAGACCAAAGAAAGCCAAGAGTGGAACATTCTCCCTCTTGAACAATAGTCTTTTGTGGTATATCAAATTCACCTGTTGCCCTTTAAACATCTGTTTACAATTAAGAAAGCAATTTATTATTGAAGAATCTGATAGCCATACTGCAGTCTCTAAAACAGAAACAAAAACAGAAAACCCACACTATTTCACACTGAGGCTTGAAACCTCAGTTTCAAACTGATCTTGAAGAAGTAAACTCTCCCGGACACTTCATAAATGTAACCCTAATTGTGCTCTATTAAGCAAAAAAGTTACTTTCCATACTTAGTAAATATAGAGATATACATTTGTGCCTTAACCTCTTTATTTTCTTTTTTTAATTATTTCTTAAAGATTTTATTTATTTATTTGTCAGAGAGAGAACAAACAGGGGGAAGCAGTGGGCTTACTGCTGAGCAAGGAGCCAGTGTGAGACTCGATCCCAGGACCCTGGGGTCATGACCTGGGCCAAATGTAGACGCTTAGCCACCCAGGTGTCCCGCCTTTCTTATCTCCAGTGTTTACTCCTACCTTAGCTGTTTCTTTGCACTGACTTTCTCTCTCTTCTAACTTACATTGTACTTATCATGTGTTTTTGCCATGCTGCTTTAAATTTCTAGAAATAATGCATAAAGGTTAATTTGTATTCTCTTCTTCATTCTTTTTTTTTTAAAGATTTTATTTATTTATTTGACACAGAGAGAGAGATCACAAGTAGGCAGAGAGGCAGGCAGAGAGAAAGGAGGAAGCAGGCTCCCTGCTGAGCAGAGAGCCCGATGTGGGCCTCGATCCCAGGACCCTGAGATCATGACCTGAGCCGAAGGCAGAGGCTTTAACCCACTGAGCCACCCAGGCGCCCACTCTTCTTCATTCTTAAAGATTAACCAGGTTTTGCTTTTTCCTTCAACATCCTTTATACCTTGGCAAATATTTTACTGATTGATTGATAGAGAGAGAAAGAAAGAGAACAAGCAGGAGGGGCAGAGAGAGACTCACATGGAGCCCAATGTGAGGCTTGACCTCACGATCCCGCGATCATGACCTGAGCTGAAACCAAGAATCAGTCGCTTAACCACCCAGGCGCCCCGTAGTTTTGAGAATATACTGTATCTGCCTTATGGCAGGCATCAGAGATATACAAAATTATATCACTATTACACTAAGTACTAATAGAACAATTAGGTAGATAAACTATGCAATTATGGAAAATTCGAAATAAGTAAGACAATGGTGATATGAAGAGAAGAAAGTGATGAGCAACATTATCAAAATGATTTGCAGTCAGATTTCATAGACAAAGACAAAGCTCTCATAGAAAGCTGTCTACGTTGTTTCTTCTTAAGATATAAATTGGAAGCAAAACGAAAGGTGGGGAAATGCTTTGTTTAAATTTAATATTTTAGTGGCTCAAAATTAGTGCCATCCATATGAGGATGTAGTATCTCTAACATGTAAGTAGCACTTTAAAAATCAAGGACAAGAGAATCAAAAACCTGATTGAAAAAAATTTTTAAATACAGGGACAGATAATTCACACATACACACACATACACAAAGATATAATAATAGCTTTAAACATAAGGAATGCTGTTCCACCTTACTTAGAGAGATGCAAATTGAAACTACACTTAAATACTATTTGTCTTCCATGTACTGGCAAAAAATTAAAAAGCATGGCGATATGTTCTGGTGGTGGGCGTTGAGGAAATAAGCTTTCATATAATTCTGGTGGAATGTTTTGAGGGACATTTGGCAAATTCTAACAAAACAGCATGAACATTTAATTTTTTAGATTTAATTTGTATTTTTTTGAGTAGGCTCCATAGCCAACCTGGGGCTTGAACCCACCACCCTGAGATCAAGAGTCACGTGCTCTACCACTGAGCCAGCCAGGCACCTCAAGCACTTAATTTTTTATCTAGTAATTTGATCTAGTTAATCCCAATTCTGGCAATTTACCCTGAAAATACACCTCCAACATTACAAAAGAATTATGTATAAGGTTATTCACTGCAGCATTGCCTGTAATTGAGACATGCCTATACAGAGAACAGTGGTTGGATAAGTGATGGTACATCTGTACAATAGAGTAGTACACAACTGTAAAACTAAGAATTATTTCTATGAACGTTCCAAACTATGTTCCAAAATAATTGTTAAATAAAAATTCGAAATGCGGGGGACGTCTGAGTGGCTCAGTCGGATAAGTGCCTGCCTTTGGCTCAGGGCATGATCTCCGGGTCCTGGGATCGAACCCTTGGTCAGTCTCCTTGCTCAGTGGGGAGCCTGCTTCTCCCTCTCCCTCTGCCTCTCCCCCCTGCTCATGCTTTCTCTCTCACAAACTAAATAAATAAATAAATAAATCTTTAAAAAAATCATGCAAATAAATATTTGCAATATGAAGGAGAAATAAGAAAATATATGTTTTTGCTGCATTGTGTAAATAAACAAAAACAAAGGAGGGATAACTCTGAGACTCCTAAGATTGGCTGCCTATAAGGAATAGGGATAAACCTGGTGGGAAAAGGGAAAGGAATGAGGGAAATGACATAAGGAAAAGCAGAACCCCTCTGAAGTGGGAAGAAACTAACCTAAGTAACCTTGGATAATAGTATATTTAAAGAATATATTCCAGGTGCCTTGGTGGTTCAGTTGGTTAAGCATCTGCTTTCAGCTCAGGACATGATCCCAGGGTCCTGGGATTGAGCCTTGCATCGGGCTCCCTGCTCAGTAGGGAGTCTGCTTCTCCTTCTGCCTCTGACTCATCCTCTCTCTCTCTCTCTCTCAAATAAATAAATAAAAATCTTTAAAAAAGAAATAAGGAATATACTTCAAAGTTAAAGGCAAAAAGAACTACACAGGGCGCCTGGGTGGCTCAGTGGGTTAAAGCCGCTGCCTTCGGCTCAGGTCATGATCCCAGGGTCCTGGGATCGAGGCCCACATCGGGCTCTCTGCTCGGCAGGGAGCCTGCTTCCTCCTCTCTCTCTGCCTGCCTCTCTGCCTACTTGTGATCTCTCTCTGTGTCAAATNAAAAAAAAAAAAAAAAATTTTAAAAAAAAAAAAAAAAAAAAAAAAGAACTACACAGAAACACAGCATTCAGTTAGGAGATTTGTTTTTTGTAAGGATATGGGTGAGCATTTGAAACTACTTTATGTGTATTCTAGGAGTAAGCAAATAAGCCAATATATTGTGGATAATGAGAGCCACAGTTCTACTGCTGGAGAGAGGGGTTACAAATAAAGAAAGGGTAAAGAATAGAACGAACACTGTGATGGTGGATTGAAGCTGAAGGTATCAGCATGATCTCACGGTTGTAATATACAGGCAGATGGATAGATAGGGAAAGAGATATCGTGTGTGAGTGTGTGTGTGCTTTTTCCTCTGGTTCCGTCCTCTGAGAGGGCCTAGAAGCAAGGGCAGCCCAGCACCAAGGGGCACACCTAGTGCTTAGACTTTGGTTTCTGAACAACATTCTAAAAAAAAAAAAAAAGTTGCTAAACAAACAAACAAAAAAAAAGGAGGAAAATGAAGAGAAAAGAAACCAAAGTGCCTTAGAGAAGTGGTTGAGTTCAGGGCTGCAGGAAAAATACAATACTGAAACATCTTGTAATGCCAGAAAGTAGGAAGTACTCAAAGAAATGATGGGATTATGTCTAAAAGACATGGGAACCAACGTGGAAGGATCCCCAATGGCCAAATCTGGAATAATTTGAATAATTACATAATGATGTAATAGATTTTTAAAAAGATTTTTATTTATTTATTTGACAGAGAGATACAGAGAGATCACAAGTAGACAAAGCAGCAGGCAGAGGGAGAGGAGGAAGCAGGCTCTCTGCTGAGCAGGGAGTCGGATGTGGGGCTCGATCCCAGGATCCTGGGATCATGACCTGAGCCAAAGGCAGAGGCTTAACCAACTGAGCCACCCAGGCGTCCCTGATGCAATAGATTCTAACCCATTTAATCAAATAAGAATCCATGAGTCCATTCTGAATAAATGAAAAATTCTCCTTTCAGTAGAATCCCAACTAATAAATGTAGAAGGAATGAAGAAATTGAACATTACTATTCGCCAAGAACCACTGTAACAATTGTTTTAGGTGGAGATCACCAATGGATGCTAACATAGGTGAATGAAAGTCTAACGAGAAACACAACATGTGGTCTTAAATTATTTCCTCACAAGATACTTATTAATTGCAAAGCTTTTTTAAAAAAGTAATTTCACACTGGAGAAATCCAGCCTTAACCAAATACCCCTTGGGGTGATTAATGGAGAAGACTATATTACTTCTGTGGTATTCTTGACAAAAATGCATAATCTGAACATAATCATGAGGAAAAATCAAACTAACTCATATCTAGAGGAATTCAACAAGATAACTGACCACTATTCTTCAAAATCGTCAATGTCACTACATTAAAAAAAAAATTGAGGAACTTTTCCAAAGAAAAGGAGAGTAGGAATACACGACATCTAAATGCAATGTATGCCACTTGGGTGCCTGGGTGACACAGTGGCTGGGCATCAACTTGGCTCCACCTCAAGTCTGATCTCAGGATCATCAGATTGGGATCCCCATGTGGTTCTGTGCTGAGCGCAGAGTCTGCTAAAGTTTCTCTCCCTCTCCCGCTGCCCCTCTCTGCCTTGCTCTCACTCGCTCCCAAATAAATAAATGAATGCATAAATACATAAATGCAGTGTATGATGCTAGATTGGATCCCAGACCAGAAAAAGAACATTAGTGGAACAACAAAATAAACAGAAATAAAGTCTGTAAGTTAGATAACAGTACAAAGTAATAGTATTTCTTAATTTTGAAATGGTAGTGGTATAAGGTGTTTACATTTAGGAAATCTGAGCAAAAGATATATGGGAAATTTTTGTATCATTTTGCACCTTTTTTTATAGGTCTGATGTTATTTCCCATGAAAAGTCAAAAATATTTTTAAAGTAGTGCTTTTCATTGATCATTTTCTTTCAATAATATGTTGGAGTTACATGAATATGTAATTATTTCTTCAATAAAGCCTCTTATTTTTTATGATTTTTTTTTAAGAGAGAGAGTGGGTTGGGGGAAGCTGAGGGAGAGGGGGAGGGAGAATTTTAGCATGCTCCATGCCCAACACAGAGCCCGACACAGGGCTCCATCTCACGACCCTGAGATCAAGACCTGAGCTGAAATGAAGAGTCAGATGCTTAACTGACTGAGCCATCCGGGCACCCCTAAAGCCTTTTATTTTCAATTCAAAAATGCAAATAATAACCATTTTAATTTTTTCTGAATTGCCTACATAAGAAAGAAAGAAAGAAAGAAAGAAAGAAGAAAAAAAGAAGGAAGAAAAAAGAAAGAGAAAAAGAAAGAAAGAAAGAAAGAAAGAAAGAAATTAAGAAAGAAAGAAAGAAAGAAAGAAAGAAAGAAAGAAAGAAAGAAAGAAAGAAAGAAAGAAAGAAAAAGGAAGGAAGGAAGGAAAGAAGGAAGAAAAAAAGCTCAAGAAGCTCACATTTGTGTGCGGACAGGTGCACTAGGGTTTCCCATCCTTCTGTCAATTTTACCTTAAGGAGCTTGACCAGGTTCTCACAGTAAATATTAGAGAAAATTCTTGTGCTACCAGCAGATGGAGGGGAAAAGAAACCATTTGAAACAATTTTGAAATACTCTAGAGCGCTCTGTCCTTCCTTCCTTCCTTCCTTCCTTTCTTCCTCCCTCCCTTCCTCCCCTCTCTCTCTTTCTTTCTTTCTTTTCTTTCTTTCAGTTTATTTATTTGAGTGGGGGAGGGGCAGAGGGAGAGAGTTTCAAGCAGACTTAGTGCTGAGCATGGAACCTGAGGTGGGGCTCCAACTCACAACCCTGAAATCATGACCTGAGCCAAAATCTAGTTGGATGCTCAACCAACTGAGCCACTCAGATGCCCTTACAGCACTCTGTACGTAATATACCTGCTCTCAGGAGAAGCTATTTAACCAGAGGGGTTTTATCAGAGGCTAACTGAGCCAGGGGAAGGGAGTTACCCAACTCCAGCCCATTCTCACCATCTTGTTCCACGTAAGTATGTGTGCATCTGGGGGTGGGGTGGGGGAATCAGACAATCACTTGGAAAGTTCAGAATCCAAAGGTAAAGGTTCACTAGAAGACTGAGACCTCAGGTGCCTGGGTGGCTCAGTGGGTTAAAGCCTCTGCCTTCGGCTCAGGTCGTGATCTCAGGGTCCTGGGATCGAGGCCCGCATCGGGCTCTCTGCTCTGCAGGGAGCCTGCTTCCTCCTCTCTCTCTCTGCCTGCCTCTCTGCCTACTTGTGATCTCTCTCTGTGTCAAATAAATAAATAAAATCTTTAAAAAAAATTATATTTAGAAGACTGAGACCTCATCTTAAGACTATGGAGCCCTTCCTCTCCCCTGACACCTCATCATCGCATTACTAAAATCTTATTTACAGCTGTTCCTTTTACCAAGGACATCATTTCTGGCTTTAAGCAAAAATTACAAGATAGAGCAAAAGACAAAAATACAATCTAAAGATACAGAGCAGGCAGAACCAGATACGGCAGGGATGCTGGAATTATCAGACCAGAAATTTAAAACAACTATGATTAATATGCTAAGGGCTCTAAAGGATAAAGCAGATGACAAAATAAGCAGAGACCTGGAAATCTGAAGAAAGAACCAAAAAGAGATCAAAAACACTGTATCACAAATGAAGACTGCCTTTGATGAGTTTCTTAGTAGACCAGACATGGCTGAGGAAAGACTCTTTGAGGTCGATATACCAATATACATATACTGCGTGTATCAATAAAATCCTTCAAAATTGTAAAGCAGAGAACAAAAACTGAAAAAAAAATACAGAATATCCAGAAGTATTGAGTAAGGAACAGGCAGGGCTAGGTAGGGAAAGATAGGTAGGGGGCTACGCGATCAGGCTCACCAAAAATCCCAGAAATGCTGAGGCGTATTGAAAACAGAGATAAGGGAATACAACCAGACCACCTCCTTTGTCTTATTCAAAGGAGAAATAATCATGTTGCTATCAGTGGTGACATCAAGAAGACTGAAGCTCCCTGGTCAGTTTTCTAGGAAAGACCGATCATAAAAGCCCTCAGGGGTAATCCATTTGGGATCCCTCTCTAGAGATCCCCACTCTAGAGAGCTTTCTTTCTGTTTTCACCTTCACTTAATAAACTATCACTTCACTCTTTGTGTCTGTGAGATTCATTCTTCGACTCCATGAGACAAGAACCCTCCAAACTTGCAACATTCTGGGGCAATTACAAAAAGAGATAATATGCCCGTAATAGGTATAGGAGGAGAAGAAAGGGAGAAAGGAACAGGAAAAAATATTTGAGATAATAATGTTTGAGAGTTACCCCTGAATTGATGTCAGAAACCAAACTGCAGATTCAGGAAGCTCAGAGAATACCAAGCAAGGATAAACATCAAAACAAAACAAAGCAAACACACACACACTACACCTAGACATGTTGTAGTTTTTAAAATCCTGAGAGAAGCCAGAGGGGCAGAAAACCTTACCTACAGAGGAACAGAGATAAGAATTCTATCCGACTTCTTAGGAACACTGCAAACAAGAGCATGGAGTGAAAGTGTTTTCGAGGGTGGAGAGGAAACAATGTAATGCACTGTGGAATGGGTTAATTTTGAGGTTTCCAAACTGGTGAAGTTCAGGATCAATTCTGAGCGGCCGAACTGAAAAGGCATAACACCTCTCACAGCTTGATGCAAGGGGACTTTCCATTTAGTCTTTTTACCAGTTGCCACAGACACTTCATAAAATTACTCACCAGAGGTGGGAGTGTTCAATTTTATCTCAAGGGTGTGCTCTACCTCACTGGAAGAAAAATCCATTTACATTTTACCTACCAGTGGTGTAAGATTAGTTAGATGGTGTTAATGGCTAGTAACAACCACCATCGCCACCTCTAACACAATTAAAGTGTTTTTCTTGTTAATTGCACAATCTACTGCAGAGACTAGGAGAGGGAGCCTCCAATCCATACACATCCAGGGATTTGGTCTTCTTCCTTGTGGTGGCTTGCCATCACCTAGGACTTTGGAGCCCTCTGCTTTGGGCCAGACGAAAGGGGTATAAACACTTCTGCCCGTGATCCATGACACTGACGTGGCCACACCCAATCATAAAGAATGCTAATAAGGGCAATCCAGCTGTATGCCCAGTTTCTCTACTTTAATTTCTGTGTGAGGACTTGCCTTAACTAGCCCCACATTTCTGATTTATTCCAGTAATGTTTTCACGGGATGTTGTGGGAGTCGCACGCTATAGATTGGATATTGACTGGACATTGTCATGACTTTCACATTCATCCTGTAAACATTTTAATATATTTGCTTTCTCATAAACTCTTTACTGTTTATATTATTTTGATATGGTGGACAAGGAAATGAGTGGCGTCATTAAAATCTTTTGAATATGTCTTCTATGTCTTTTTTCTTAGCAAAGAATTGATTTTACTGATTTGTTGGTGTTTGAGTTATATGCTACTTTTAAGAATATTTATGTGACTCAAAAGACTATTGATATTGTTAATCCATAAATTTAACCTTAAACTTTCTAGCATCCAATGTGAATAGTTAAGTGTTATTTGATCAAATGCAGATCCTAATTATCAATCATCAAAATCATTTTTGGAATGGCTATGAAAAATGGAGGAGAGAACTAGTGAGTTGGTGGGAGTTACTGAACACAAAGGAATCTCTTTTCTGCTTCTTGTGAAACTGTCACAAAAGTACACCAACTTATACAAATGCTATATGGACTGATTACATTTTTTTGTAAAAAAAGAAAATGAAAGAGCTTAATATTGAAGTTTGACCCAGGTGAAGGTTGGATGGGGTACAGGAATACAGAGAGGTCTGGTGAGATTTTAAGCTGAAACTGTACAAGGTACCAGTGGACTCTTCTGATTCCAACCTACATTTTTCCTCATCTTCTTGAAACCCATTTTCTATTGGAAAATCTCATCCTCTTTCACATGATCATCTGTTAAATCTCTGAAGACAGTCTTTTTATTATCAAATTTGGTATCACATCAGTAACTCTTAAAACTCATGCAATAAAAACAACAGTGATAACGAGAGGTAACTTTCCCTGAGTGTTCACTGTGCAGCTAGTATTATTCAAATGTTCCATGTGGATCACTACAACATCCTTCTAAAATAAGAACTATTGGCACAGAGAAGTTAAAAAATTTACCCAAGTTCACAACAGTGAGTGATTGGCAGAGCCTAGATTTGAGTTACTTTTTTTATAGGAATTTTCACATAATACTCTTCCTATCCACAGGGACACTTTTCAATAGCTTTTAAAAGTTTATTATAGAGCACAAATTAGATTACAAATTCACATTTCCCTGTTAGTTCACAGTGTAGCAGAATACATTTTTAAAACTTATGTGGAACAAAACAAGTACCTTACCTATTTTACCTCCTCTGTGTGTCATCGTTTTGTTTACCCAATCCCTACTAAATATGCCTACCTATTAGGTATAACATCGTATATTTATTTAAATTTACAAAGTGTTCTATTCTATGTGGACTTTCCTCCAAACTTCCATTCCTGTACCCTATTTTATGATTATACAAGTTAACATTCCTAATAGTCAGAAACTTTGCTCGCGTCCGCTCCTAACTTCCTGCTTGATGTTGAATTGGTCACAAGTGAACCAGGTTCTTTTTCCCATAGTTTAAAACTGAGGTGTGAAGCCTAGCTTATTAAATTCACACAGGCAAAGGCTGACGTTGTAAATTGCAGTTATGAGTTTCCATGCTTTTTTAAAAAATAGGGTTTTCTTTACTTGAATTGGTCATGTCTTAACATCTGAAAAAGGCAGTTAAGGAAAACTACAAAAAAATATCCAGGTTAAAATGTGAGAAAGAAAATAGTCCTAGTCCTGAGCTGGGCAGAAGTTTATGATCTAATGTGATGAGCTACTCCTTCCGAGAAATAAATTAGAAGTGTACTTCATAATTTTCATGAGTTGAAGAGCCACTTCTGTGAACCCCACCCCTTGTCTCTCAGCCCGGAGAGAAACCTAATAACCTGTAATCTTTAGTTCCTCAAAGAGTCTAATGAGTTTAGACTAATCTAATCTAACTATGAGTTTAAGCCGTCTGTTTTCCTATTAAACATCTTTACCAGGAGACGTATCATTCAGTCATTTTCTCAGGGAATATTTTCCTGGCAGCAGGCTTGAAATAAAATTTTGACTCCTTAGAATGACTTTGTCTGGGACATTGCTTTGGAGATATTTTTAATGGGATTCTGTGATTTTTATTAAAATTCAAGTTGAACTGAGGGAGGTAAAAAATTTTATTAGCAGCATTGTTGGATTTACTCCTTTCCTTTCCAAAGACTAGCTTTTGATAGGATGGCTTTGATTGGAGACCAGAACCTCAGGACATTGATGCCTGAGGGGAAGAAAAGGGGGGGTTGCTTAAGGGAAGAAAGTGTAAGAGTCAAAAGTCAGCATAATTAGAAAACCAAGAGACGTGGAACACAGTTTGATATGAAGTAGCTCTCTCCAACTCTTTGACTATAAACCCTAAAAGTCAAGGGCAAGTTATGAAAGGTTTCCAGTTTATGGAAGATTACTTATTTAATGCAACTTGACTTAAAAAAGAAAACCCTAAATTTTCCTGTGCTTCAGTTATTGTAGGATATTATTTGCTAACTCCCTATGTACTGTACAAGAGCTAAGAAGAAAGATTTAACTCTGACATCAGCCCTCTGAATGACTGGAATAGTGTTGCTCTAAGTCTATCTTGACATGAACTATAAAATGTATATTTTTAAAAATACTGGGGCACCTGGGTGGCTCAGTCGTTAAGCATCTGTCTTCTGCTCAGGTCATGATCCCAGGGTCCCCGCTGAGCGGGGAGCTTGCTTCTCCCTCTCCCACTCCCCCTGCTTGCGTTCCCTCTCTCCCTGTCTCTCTCTCTGTCAAATAAATAAATTAAATCTTTAAAAAGAAAAAAGAAAATACATAGATTTTAAAAAATACATGGAAACTCATTAATGTCACAAAAATGTATTAATTATAAATTATAACTATTTTATTATAAATATGTTTATATTTGTTGTAATTATAACTAAAAGCTATTAATTCTAACATAATCCTTTGGCACACCAGTCAGTCAAATAGCTTTGATTCAAAAAGTAGAACGTAAAAAAAGACATCTTTCCCAACTTCCTTGTTTTCCAAACACAAACATTTTGTCTGTGGAGAGAAGCTGTAGGTGGTATATATTTCCAGAGGGGTGTGGTCAAATGTCCACCAGATGGCACTGTACCTAGTGAAGTCTGCGAGTGTCCTTACCACCTTCCCTTGCTCGGCCCTATCCCATTTCTACCCCAAGATTGCTACCAAATCTAAAATGTCCAGTCACTACTCCTGTTCCTGGACTGTCAAAGGGGTTGAGTTGCCCCCCACCTCCAACCTACCGCCCTGGAGACCTCCAGGTTTCAGCAGGTGACTCATTCTTTCCTTCCTTAACTCCCAGCACCGACCATTACTTTTTATTTCATTCTACAACTCCCTGCTGGTACTTTCTCACTTACTCTAGCAGTTCTGGGGTTGGCGGCTGTTAGGCAAAATATACTATTCTCCTGGGGTTTTTGTTTTGTTTTGTTTTTTGTTTTTGTTTTTTTGTGGTTTTTTTTTTGAGATTTCTCTTATGATTGCCCCCCATATAACTTTTATATTCTGACTGCTGTTGGTTTTCATAAGATTCAGTCAATAACTCCCTATGTGCTGATCAGTCCTGTCAGACTGTGAGGGTGAGCCCACTGGTTGTCACAGAAATCTCCACAACAGCTGCAAATAATTAACACTAGCAGCTTCTAAAATGAAATCTGAAGAAGAGAATGATTTGGTGTGTTGCCAATGGCAGAAAGCCTGTATGAGTGATTAAGTCACCCCATGGAGCCTTTGATTCATAGGTTTGCTTTCTGTTAGAGGCTTTAAAAAAATTAGAGTTGCATTTTATGAAGCCAGCGTTACCCTGATACTAAAACCAGACAAGGACTCCCATCAAAAAGAAAATTGCATGAACATTAATGCAAAAAACCTCAACAAAATATTAGCAAATCAAATTCACCAGTACATTAAAAGGATCATGTACCATGATCGAATGGGATTTACTCCAGGGATGCAAGGATGGTTCAACCTTGGCAAATCAATTAATGTGATACACCACATTAACAAAATGAAGAAGGAAAATCATGTGATTATCTCAGTAAATAAAGAAAAAACATTTGACAACATTCAGCATCCATTTATGATAAAATGCTCAAAGAGTGGGTATGAAGGAAATGTACCTAAACATAATAAAGGCCATATGTGACAAACCTACAGTTAACATTATCCTCAATGGAAAAAGCTGAAAGTTTTTCCCCTAAGATCAGAAACAAGACAAGGATGCCTACTCTTACCACTTTTATTCACTGGAAGTCCTAGTCAGAGCAATTAGGCAGAAAAAAAAAAAAGACATCTAAATTGGAAAGGGAGATGTAAAATTGTCACTATTGGCAGAGGACATGATACTATATAGAGAAAACCCAAAAACTCCACCAAAAAAACTGTTAGAACTAATAAGTGAATTCCGTAAAGTAGTGGGGTACAAAATCAATAGATAGAAATCTGTGGTGCTTCTCTACACTAATAATGAATTACCAGAAAGAAAAATTAAGAAAACAACCCCATTTTTATTGCATCAAAAAGAATAAAATATCTAAGAATAAGTCTAACCAAAGAAGTGAAAGATCTGTACATTGAAAACTAAGACACCAATGAAAGAAATTGAAGAAGACACAAATAAATGGAAAAATATTTCATGCTCACAGATTAAAAGAATTAATATTGTTGAAATGTTCATATGACCCAAAGCAATCTACAGATTCAAGGCAATCCTTATCAGAATTTCAATGGTATTTTTCACAGAATAAATAATCCTAAAATTTGTATGGAACCACAAAAAGATCCTGAGTAGTCAAAGTAATTCTGAGAAAGAAGAACAAAACCGGAAGTATCACACTCCTTGATTTCAAACTATAATACAAAGCTATGATAATCAAGCCAGTATGGTATTGGCATAAAAACAGACACACAGATCAATGAAACAGAACTGAGAGCCCTGAATTAAACCCATACACGTATGGATAATTGATTTACAATAAAAGAGCCAAGAATATACCATGTAAAAAAAGACACAATCTCTTTAGTAAGTGCTATATGAAATGTGGACAACCACAGACAAGAGAATGAAACTAGAGCACTATCTTACACCATATACAAAAATTAACCCAAAATGGTTTAAAAACTTGAATGTCAGACCTGAAGTTATAAAATTCCTAGAAAAAAACAGGTGGCAAGCTCCTCAGCATCAGTTTTAGGGATACTTCTCTAACTCCAACTCCAAAGGCAAGGCAAACAAAGCAAAAAATAAACAAATAAGATTACACCAAACTAAAAAGCCCTTGTATAGTGAAAGAAACCATTATCAAAACAAAAAGGCAACCTACTCAATGGGAGAAGATTTTCACAAATCATATATCCAACAAAGGATTAGTATCCAAAATATATAAAGAACTCCTGCAATTCAACAACAAAAAACCCAATTAAAAAATGGGGGAGCATCTGAATTGACAGGTTTCCAAAGAAGATATACAGATGGGCAACAGGCACATGAAAAGATGTTCAACATCACAAATGATAGGGAAATGCAAGTCAAAACCACAGTGAGATATCACCAAACACCAGTTAGAATGGCTACTATCAAAAAGACAAGAAATAAGAAGCATTTTAGAGAATGTGGAGAAAAGAGAATGTTCGTGCACTATTGGTTAGAATATAAATTAGTGCAGCTGCTATGGAAAACAGCACGGAGTTTCCTCAAAAAAACTCAGACTGGGAAGCACCTGGGTGGCTCAGTTGGTTAAGCGATTGCCTTCAGATCGGGTCATGAACCTGGAGTCCCAGGATTGAGTCCCACTTCAGGCTCCTGGCTCAGCAGGGGGTCCGCTTCTCCCTCTGATCCCCTGCCCCTTGTTCTCTCTCTCTCTCATTCTCTCTTTCAAATAAATAAATAAAATCTTTAAAAAACAAAACAAAACAAAAAATACCCTCAGACTGGAACAATAATATGATCCAGTAATTCCACTTCTGGGTATTTATCTGAAGCATACAAAAACACTAATTTGAAAAAATATATTCACCCCTGTGTTCATTGCCGAAATATTTACAATAACCAAAAAATGAAAACGACTTAAATGCCCATCAATGGATGAGTGGATAAAAAAGGTGTGGTATCTATAACAGAATACTACTCAGCCCCAAAAAGGAATGAAATCTTGCCATTTGCAACAACATGGATGGACCAACCCTGAGAATATTATGCTAAAGAAAGGTAAATAAAGACAAATGCTATATGATTTCACTCATAAAAATCAAAACAATCTGAGGACTCCTGGATGGGTCCTCAGTTAAGTGTCTGCCTTCAGCTCAGTTCATGATCCCAGGCCCCTGGGACAAAGTCCCGCATTGGGCTCTTCGCTCAGTGGGGAGCCTACTTCTCCCTCTACCTGTTGCTCCCCCTGTTTGTGCTCTCTCTTTCTCTCTGAAAAATAAATAAATAAATCCTAAAAAGAGAGATCTAAAACCAGAGCAAAACAAATAAAACAAAACACATGGATAAAGAGAACAGATTGGTGGTTTCAGGAGAGCAAAGGGATATAGGAGGAGGGCGAAATGGCTGAAGGGGGTCAGTTGTATGGGGATGGATAGTAAATTTTAGAGGTGATCCCTTTGTAGTGCAGACAGATGCTAATTACAATGTTGTACACCTGAAACTTACATAAGGTCATATACCAATTTTATCTTAATAAAAAAAATGCAAGTTGAACCCAACTTTCCTTGATGCAACAAAACAGAAAAGGAATGTTCAGGTGAAATTCCAAGAGCAAAGGGAGAGACATTGTAGCTTCAGCCAGATGATATAAAGTGACCTATTACTCAAAAGTTGCTGTAGTTGGTTGACCAATTTCTCATTATCCCTTTGGTGAGTCACTCTGGCTGTCTGACCTCATTCCGGTTTGTAACAGTCCATCACTTATAAGAATCACCATCAAGAAAGAAGGAACTGGCCATAATCCATGAACAACAAATAGCCATTCTTACTTTTTTCATTTTGTATTTCAAAATTTTCACTTGTTAGAATTGTTTTCTTTATATCATGGTTAACTATTGTTTTGTTCAATGATAAGATAAAGTATAAACAACAACAACAGAAAACCCCACACTATCTCTCTAGTTCTTAGATACCTCAACTCAGGACTCTGGGTTGTAATGTCACCTCATTTTTCAGTTTCCTTAGAAGTAAAGTATTAGAGAGGCACCAGGGTAGCTCAGCAAGTTAAGCGCCTTTTTGGCTCAGGTCATGATCCCAACATCCTGGGATCAAGTCCTGCATCGGCCTCCCTGCTCAGCGGGGAGCCTGCTTCTCCCTCTGCCCCTGCTCTTGTGCTCTTTCTCTCGCTCACTCTCTCTCAAATGTATAAATTTTTTTTTTAAAGTAAAGTATTAAGTAGTCCATATGTAGCTTCTGGTTTTGCTGAGGACCAACCATGACTACACACACACACACACATACAATAGTTGACCTTCAAACAATGCGAGGGTTTAGGGCACTGACCCCTGTACAGTCAAAAATCAATGTATAACTTTTAGTCCCCAAACCTTAACTACTAATAACCTACCATTGACCCGAAACCATACCAATAACATAAAGTTGATTAGTACATATTTTGTATATTGTATGTTATATAGTAGTCTCACAATAAAGTAAGCTAGTGAAAAGAAAATGTTATAAAATCATAAGGAAGAGAAAATACATTTAGTCTTGAAAAAAGTCTTCAAATAAGTGGATCCGCACAATTCAAAACTGTGTTGTTCAAGGGCCATATATATATATATAACTTTTAAAGAATCTGCTTAACAAGTTCATTGATATCGAAAGCCTTTGTGGACATAACAGGATTTATTACAGTTTACATAAGGAATAGAGAAAGGAGGAGTTGCCGTGCACACACATAGCACAGGACTTAATAAATCGTTAGCTGGCTGCTGTTTATCTAAATTTCCCCTTCAACCCCACCCTTATCCCATCTGAGATCCCTTCTCTCTCCCTCTTCCCTCTAAAACAGCACTAACTCCCTCTGCTTCCTTTTACCTTTTTTTTTTTTTTTTAATGCAGAGTACCTGAGAGCTGGCCAGCTTTTACTTGCTAAGGTCCTATTACACTTTTTTTCTTTTCTTTAATATTTTATTTACTTATTTGTCAGAGAGAGCACAAAGCTGGGGGGAGCAGTAGGCAGAGGGGGAAGCAGGCTCCCCATTGAGCAAGGAGCCCCATGCGGGACTCAATCCCAGGACGCTGGGATCATGAGCTGAGCCAAAGGCAGATGCTTAACAGACTGAGCCACTCAGGCATCCAGTGCCTATTAAACCTTATTTCAACAAGCCAGTCTCTCTCAGGAAGGCAGGATGGGGGATGCAAAATGAGTTGTTGCATAAAAATAGTAACTTTTCCATATTATTATACTGCACACTCGCTTCTCTACTTTCCCATGTGAAACTAATTATTTAGATCCCAAAGCAGAGCCGTAAAATAGTTCAACTGGTTTTGCAAAAGTTTAAACAATTCTAATTTCAGTTTTACTGGCATTCATGTAAATTACTGGGCTCTTTTCCCCTCTGGTATGCCTACCTGCCTTCCACCAGATGTAAGATAGATGATTTTGTGCAAGACTGTGTCATCTAT
Source organism: Ailurus styani (assembly GCA_002007465.1). Taxonomy (NCBI): domain Eukaryota; kingdom Metazoa; phylum Chordata; class Mammalia; order Carnivora; family Ailuridae; genus Ailurus; species Ailurus styani. The sequence continues at coordinate 518,737 of LNAC01000863.1, read as the reverse complement.
TTACATCAAGACTTATCTGTTTTTGGCCTATCAGTTCTTCTCACTGTAAGTCCCCCCCACATTCCTCTTCTACCAGAAGCATGAAAGAGATAAAGGGTGCAGATGAGAAATTAGTTTTTGGCTATTTGCCTCAGCTTGACTTTCTGTGTTCATCTGCTAACTTGCATCTCTCTCTATATACTCTGAGATTTAAAAAAAAAAAAAAAAAAGAACCCAAGCAGTCAGCAGTGTCTGTTTCAATGCTAAGAAGCCTGATTGTAAGTTTTTTGAGATCTGGGATCATTTGATGGAAGTCACCTGTTTCCCAGCACTGTTCCTTACTTTATTTGGCTTTTATAACCTATTTTCCAAGGCCAGGGACCATTTTCATTGTTTACGTCTCCCTTCTACAAACGCATACTGTTGATGGAATAATAAACAAGGAGTGTGTGTCTAAGTACTAAGTCATTTCCAATGCTGGGGTAGGGGGAAAAAAGGATTTTTTTTTTAAGATTTTATTTATTTATTTGACAGAGAGGGAGAGATCACAAGCAGGCAGAGAGGAAGGCAGAGAGAGAAGGGGAAGCAGGCTCCCCGCCGAGCAGAGAGCCTGATGCGGGACTCGATCCCAGGACCCTGAGATCATGACCTGAGCCGAAGGCAGAGGCTTTAACCCTCTGAGCCACTCAGGCGCCCGGGAAAAAAAGGATTTTAAAAATGCCTGTCATACAAATGACAATTCTACATTTTTATTAAATTCAACTTGATATCTTATCAAACACTTCTTGTGTGCAAGGTCTTTGCTAGGTGCAGGAGATACAAATGCCTATGAGATAATTTCTTTGCCTTTGATGAATTTCTGGTATAGACAGCAAGATAATTTGCCAATAATTATCAAGAGTCATAAAGATGTTCCCACAGTCATTTATTTTCAAAGTAAAGTTCAGTACAAACTGCATGAAAAAAAGGACTCTATTGTAGCATTAATCATAAGCAAAAGAACTCGAACAACTTGTATAGAGCTTAAGAGTATAGTTAAATAAAGATTGAAATGAAATATCATTTAAAATAATAATTGTGAGGACAAAATAGAAATATGAACTCTATGGATAGTCTACTGATATTTACTAAATTCAATTTTGTTATGAAAGCATGCTCAATCTCATTTGTATAGTTGATCAGACAGATTTAAGGACAAATATACCTACCCTAAGAAGTATAATATATAGGGCTATCTGGGGCCAAGAAGTGTATAGAAATTAGGAGAAGGAGAAGTTATTTCTTAACAGACTGGAATTGTACACAGGCCACTGAGAGAGGAGACTCCATAATGTAATACACAAAGTTTTGGGGGAACATCTAATTACAGGCTGCATGATATAAAAATTTTCATTGGAACCCAAAGTTTAAATTTATGCAGCTGAAGCTCAGACTGTTTCTATGATTTCCTCTTCTAACCTCCAAAAATACAAAAAAGTACAAGTGACCTATATTTTCTGCATGGAGCCCCCAATTCTTTTTAATGGAGTAAAATGCTAAATGCACATTTTTATTAAAAAACAGCCAAAAATAGTCTTACAAGGCAAACAGCTGAATTAAGTTAAATTATGTTACCTCAAGTACCTAGAGTATTACACAAGAATTAACAGGACAATTCCATAAGTATGTTTGCTAACTTAATAAGTAAAAAAGATTAAAACTATAAATTATTGATCTGGAACATATTTGAATATAAAACTTTAATTGCATAGGGACAAATTTAAGAAGAGTATACAGGAATGTAAATAGTTGTATTAGGGTGGGAAAATTATAGCTGAAGTTTTTTCTTTCATCAGTTAACATATTTTTATAATTAGATAAAAAAACTAGGGGCTTAGAGTTACTTGTCATATTCTGCTGACTTCATTATGACAGCCCATCTATGAAGGAGGAAGACACCTCTATCTTATAAAATGGAAAATGTTTTAAAGATCCAGTGTCATTCAGTGTTAGAATTTGGAATGTAATATTAAAAGAAATCTACTTCTGTCGGTTGTGTAAATTGCTCCCACCTTTTTCACAGGAAAAACTAGCCAACTGTCCTTATTTGTAAAGAGAATAATAATAAAACCTAGTCTGCTATTTTGCCTTGTTTCGTTTTTATTTGGCTTATTTGGCTCTAATGAGACTAAGTGCCTAGTACCTAGTCAGTACTCAATAAATGTGCATGGTTTGGTGGGAGTGTTGTCCAAAGCCTGATAAGAGTCTGGGGGTGTGGCAGGGCACGACTGTGGCCTTGAGTTCACTTCCGTAAAGGGCACAGCTCTTCACTACCCTCCTTCAAGGAGGACTTGGGGAAACAGATCCGGCGTCCATCAATGACCCTGCCATAAATGTTTCCTTTGGAGAAAGAGCAGTGTACAAATGAAAGGACAAATAAATAACCATGTGTTTCACCGCCTTTTTCCATCCCTTTACTCTTGAGGTCTAATTGACACACAAAGAACCCAGGGGTTTGTCAATACCAAGGCACCCCTTCCTAGTCCTGGGGAAAGGCAGAACAAGGGTTAACATTAGCAGTCACATGTATTCATTAATTCATTCGAGCAACACGTCTGGAGCACCCAGAGGTGTAAATATCCTCTGGGTCAAAGTTCATAAGGGATCAGCAAAAAGGATCAAGAGAGGGGAGACATGTTGAGTTTTATTTTAAGCTTCTGATTGGGTTTTCCGTATCAGGCTTAATTAAGTTTCATTGGAACAAGTTATTGCAAATATCCTGGTTCTTAATCTCTTCGACAGAAATTAGCCACCATGGCAGGGAAAGGGATTTTACAAGGATGATTACGCAATGTTATATGGATCGGCCAAAACTGCATGATATTCAATCTCTTTGAAGAGCCTGGTGTTCCTGCTTTGGAATGACTCAATGAAATGTCCTCCACACGGTCTCTTGGGAGACTTCCCTCCTGTCCCACCTATCTGTGGGTCTTCAAACACACCCAAACATTGCTCCCACTCTCCAAATTTCCCAGTTCTCGAGTATTTGTCACCCTGAGTTATTAGAGCACCCCAATTCACTTTCACAGACTTAAATAGTTATGGGAAAATTAGTCATGTTGTTAGCTACCGGAAAATAAATTTGTAATGATTTTGTCTGAACTATCACAGAATATGCTTCCTCGAATTCTGGAATCCGGGTAAGGTAGACTGGAATGATCTAAATGCTATAGTGATAAGAGCTAGAAAACAGAGATAGGAGGGCAAAGTGGCCATCGGAAGAAAAACAATAAACTGAAGTTGAACAGCAGATACAGATACCAATCGTGTATACAAAGAAGCTACACCAGCTGTGAAAAAGGCTACAAAATGAGTAAGATGTAAGCCTTCTGGAACCTGAAGAAGCTTATGACCTAGTGAGAAGGATGGATATTAAGTGTGAAATGCCCATTAGAAATACAAATATAGGTAGGAGCACAAAGTAAAGAGTGATTAACACTGCATATTATAGCATGTGGGGCATGAAACTGGTTAAAATCATGAACTTTGTAGTCAGAAAGGCCTGGGTTAAAGTCTTTACTTTACCATCTATTGGGTGTCTAGTTTTGTGATCTTAAGCAATTTACTATCTCAAAGGTAGAATGGGTTTAGTACTAATACTTATCTCATAAGATCACTGTGAGGCTCCATAAACTCATTCACATGTGCCATGTAACACCATAAATGCTCCACACATTCCCTATTGTAAGTTACTAAAGTGGTCCCTTAGAAAAAGCTATATTAGGATGCTTATAAGGTCATTGCTTTATCTTCTACAGTTCATTTCCATGTAAGAGGTCAGATTCTCAAGGTCTAAAAAGCAAAATAGGCAAGACGAATGAAAAAGAGAAGCCAAATCATTTTGCTTACTATCATGGTCTTTGTCTACTGCCCCTGGTCCCAGACATAGGAGCCTTCAGAGTCTAGATTACACGTCCTCCTTCTGTGAAGAATTCCTTGGGTGGAGTTAACACTGGCTCATCCAGGTCTCCCTAGCAGTTGGGGTACAGCTCTTGAATCATAACCATAACCACAATCATAATACCAACAATTTATTGAGCACATGTCACTGCTGTTCAGTGTAATTCTCTCTTATCTCTGATGCATCTCTACAATGCCAAGTAATAATGGGAATGATTGCTTCCACTTTGCAAATAAGGAAACTGAGGACTAGCTAAGTCAAGAGAGTTCTATAAGCCCACCAGGTAGAAGACGAGGCTGAGATTTGAATGATGGTCTGACTGACACCAAAGCCCAATTTTAGCTGTTTGCCACATTGTCCTCCGTTCCACACAGTATTTAAGCTATTGGTTTAAATGTCTGGCTCCCTGACCAAAAACTCTTAGAGACCAGAGGCTCCACCTTGCACATCGATGTGATCTATGTATCTCCAGCAATTTACATAAGAGCCGACATGTAGTGAGCACGGTTTGCTCATCAAAAGAACTGAATGAATGAGCAAATAAACCAATGAACAGCATATCTAAGTTCATGCGCAGCTCAACATTCATCTTGTATCCCGTGATCTTGCTAAATTCATTAATTTTTACAGCTTTTTGTGGATTCCTTAGGATTTTCTGCATACACATTTATGTCACCTGCAAGTAAAAAGAGTTTACCTCTCCCTTTCCAATATCAACAGTTTATTACCAGTTGTTCGTTCTTTACGTTGTACAGTAACCAAATCAACTTTTAGAATACAATCCCTTAAGTATTTGGGAATTTCATAAGATTTCTATGTTAGGGTAATGTCTAAATTATGGTGATGACAAGACCCCAAGTTAGAGTTGTCCAAATAAAATAAGGATTTATTTCCTCCTATGCAATTCTCTTGACTAGTTCCGGGAAAGGGAGTGCCCGTGTGTTCCATAAACGGTTCTATTCCCTAGGCTGCCATCCTTGTCTGAGTGATCCAGTCTGGTCTCTGAAGTCTGCCCTCCAGTTGGGAAGAACGGAGGAAAACAGGAAGTCTAGATTAAGTGATTTTCTGTTAGGAAAGTAGAGGGGACGTTGCTCCTATCTCTTCTAGTCACATTTCACAGGAGAAAATGCATTCACTGGGCCACATGTAACTGAAGAGGAAGCTGGGCCGTGTCATCTCTAGCTGGGCAGGTAGGAGGTAGCAAAAGGCAGAAAAACTCGGGAGCAATTATCAGATAATTATCAGCACTCTTCAAGAGCCAATGCAATAATACTTTTCTTACCTAATGTCAGACTTTGGATCAACATCCAGAAAGAAAGCCACACCCCCTTCCGATATGTGAAAATGCTATGAGTGGAACAGACAGAGCGAGTCTCCAAATCCTGGTGACTATTCCATAGGAGAGGAGAGTGAGTTATTCCACTTCTAGAGTGCTCTAACAGCATTGTGAGCAAAATTAAGGCAATGAAGAGCAAGCTTGCATCTGTGGTTTTCTCCTGGCATGCTTGAATTTTTCCTAGGCTGCTGCTGGAAGAAAATGAAACACATCAAAGATGTGGAAAGATGGAGAGAAGCCATTAGGAACAGAGGCACTGGCTACAGGGCAAAGTGACAGCTAACGGCAGGGATGGAGACAGAACACAGCAAGGAGAAGGCACAACAGTCTGGGATTATTTAATGCAGAGCAAATATCCCTAAGCACCCTTGAGTGTTTTCTGAAGGCCTCTCTGTGTGGCTGCCAAGCACCGCAACTGATGTTTGTGAGGACGAACTGTGTGGAGGTTCTCTTTAGAAGATGACGCTAGGATCCCATATTATTTAAATCCTCTCCATCTCTTTCCTCTCCTCTCCCCAACTCTCGCTACCAGAAACAATCTTAGGATAATTTTTGTCCCAGTTAAACGAGATTTAAGTGAATGCTAAAAAAAAAAAAAAAAACCTCTAGTGAGAAAAGAAATCTCAAAGGGGGTACCTATAACCTAATGGAGTGATTGGTATGTGATCAGGAAGAAAAGTTAAGTGGCCCGATATTCACAGAAGGATGCATTTAGTACAGTTTATAATGATAGAGTTGGTAGATAAAATTAAAATGCTTCCAAGCCCTAAGGACAAACTTTACTTACCCAGATAGCCTCATTACCCCATAGAATTATGCAAATCAGGTATTGACAGGTTAAGCTTCAGGAACTTGGCATTTAATAAATGTTTTGATTCTTTTCCATGCGTTATTATGCAGAGAAAACATAGTTGATGAAAATGTGTTAATGGATATGTTTAAAGATATGATTGGTCATCATTGTGCATGTGTGTTTTGCTTTATTTGTCAGTTTTCCAACTTTAGAATAAAACCTGAGCTTAAGAACAAGTGTTTCTTGAGCAGATTTTTCGATCAAGTTAAGAATGTCATTTGCCATCATTTCAAGAATTTGTCCAAAGAAGAAAAGTGATAGTGCAGATAGCTCTAAAAGGCAATAACCAGACAGCAATTTATATTTTAAGAATATGTGTCTGTGTGTATATGTGTTTCTGATATTCTTTGGATCCCCAGCATTTTGAACAAATAACAAGGGAACACTTTATGGAAAGGTCTGACTTGAAAAAGTTACAAAGCTTCTAGCTTCCCTCCTTGGCCTCAGGAAAGCTAAGAATGAAGAGAATTTGGTTCAGTTCCATCCAACAGGATCTTTTGTACTTCTACTCTGTATTGATTAGCCATTTTAAGTAGCAGCAAGCATCTTTAGTCAGCTTCAGCCCCAGAGGGGGACTCTGGCAAAACGACACAGAGCGAGGAGGCATCTGGGTCTCAGGAACAAGGAGCAGCAAGACTGGAAAGCTGGCAGAGCTCTATCCACCTCTCTCTACACGACTCCTTCCTGCCTTTGCGCCTCTTGGTTCTCAAGGATTTTCTCTGCTTCTTCAGACAGAGGACAAAAGTTGATCTGTTGTAGGTCTACCTAGACAGACTTGTCATGTCTGAATCACAATTCCAAATTTCCAGGGTAGGAAAACATATTGGCCCGATTTATTTGAGGTTTCTATCAGCTATGGTGGGTGTGGCAAAATCACACGTGTTGAAGTGGCTACGAGGGAAATTCCCCTAAAGATGGAGAGGTGGTTCCCAAAGGAAGGAGATTATTTAGACGTGAGCATACAGTGTCTAAACTGTCCTCTTACATTATATATTTAGCCCAGAATAAGCGTTGCAGGAACAAAATAGATGCTTACATTATAATCCGTCTTAACAAAGGTCACAATCTCATAAACCCACATATATACAGGAAGGAATAAAAATCAATACTCTGATTAAGGACGAAGTAATGGCTTTGACCAAAAGAGACTGGGTATAGTAGAGACATGAGGGAACTTCATTTAGTTTTTAAATTGAAATTAAATTTAATTAGCATATATTATTAGTTTCAGAGATAGAATTCAGTGATTCATCAGTTGCATACAACACCCAGAATTCACTACTTCAAGTGCCCTCCTTAATGCCCATCCCCCAGTTACCCCATCCTGCCACCCGCCTCCCCTCCAGCAACCCTCAGTTTGTAGGAACATGGGAGATTTGAAATGAAAAGACATGAGTTCACATCTTGGTTCTGGCTCCTACTCTTTATGTATCCTCAATGGGTCAGAGATTTTTCATCTGTGGGTCTTCATTTTATTTGTAAAATGTGGAGAATTATATTTAACTTAAAGGCGTTTCGTGATACTTAAACACAGTACCTACCAAATATCTACTACACAGTGGAATACAACAGTTTGGTTAGATGAGCACACAGTAAACACACAACCTCGGTAAAGCACTGGACTACATGTTGGCAACGGAAAGAAGGCACAGGCTTCCTTGGTTGTCTTTGAGGAAACCACCATCTGTGGCCGTGGAATTGGGCAGGAGACAGATAAACAGATAATTGCTGTAAAAGGCAGGACCTTTGTTGACTGTGATTCTGGACGTGGCTGGAGTTGATCTGGGAAGGTTTCAGGGAGGTAGTGGGACACGAACTAGGACTTATGCAGGAAGATAGAATATTTTTTCCTTAAAGATTGATTTATTTATTCCAGAGAGACAGAGAGTGTGCATGCAAGCACACGCATGAGGGGCAGAGGGAGAAGAGAGAGAATCTCAGGTAGACTCCACGCTGAGTGCAGAGTCTGAAGAGGGGCTCGATCCCACAACCCTGAGATCATAATCTGAGCCAAAAACCGCGGTCAGGCACCTAACCAACTGTGCCACCCAGGGGCCCCCGTAGATAGGATTTTAACAGGAACATTTCATATCAAACTGAGGTAAAACCTTGAACAGAGCTGAGTTAGCTCTGCAAGATGATAGCTGACATTTTGGGGCGTAAGGAAGCTAAATTAGTCATTTAAGAGACCATTCCCAAACACTGCTGTGCTTAAGTAAAGGGGCTAAGGGAGAAATCTCCACTTCAGAAGCAAGGTTTTATGTGGTAAAGGAAGCTAGGAAATCCACAGAGTAGACCATCCACCTTGTGACAATTTAGAGCGTATTTTCTGTGCTCGGTGAAAATGCAAACACTCAAGAAATGTACATTTGATTTAATCGTGTAAGTTAAGAAAATTTACGCCACAAACGAACAGTAGGTAAGTTTCAAAATCACTCTTTGCTACCGTTAGCTGGCGGGGGAGGGGAGTTTAAAAAAAGGAAGAAGTGGCAGCAGCATTTGACACTTTGACACTGCTGCTTTGATACGCTGGTCAAGACTTGCCAGAACTATTTACCCTCTCAGAACAATTTGTTCATTTCACTCAGAAATTAGAAATGTGTTTTGGCCAATAATTCTAAATTTATTTTGTAGTAGTCATTTTTCTTAATGGAAGTGTTTTCCAGATGTTGCCTAAGTCTAGCTGTCTGGGCCCTCTTCCAACAAATGGGGAAAGTTTGATTTCATAGGTTGTCACTGTTGATTCTGTCTAACCTTTGGACTAATTGGTTCATCCCAATTTATTTGCACTGATATATAAGACTTCCAGGACACTGGAAAAACTCATTATTGCTTTTACGGGTAAGTGTCAAAGTTAACTTGCTTCATGGAACTAAATGTGTTTTCTGAGGGATATGCTTTCGTCAAGGAGTTTGAAAAAGATTTATAAGGATAGTAGTAGGAAAGTTTTGAAAAGGACCACAGCTAGGCAATCCACCTGCTGGAAGCTCACAAATTTGTATGGGGAGTTAAGGAAAAGTTGGAATGGTCACTTCTGTGTTTGTTAAATTACATTTTACTGAAGCTGGTTATTTTTTTCCCAAGCTGGGATTTAAACCTTGCACTGTAAGTATATGCTGTAATGTAAATAGTGTTGAAATAAGGCTGTTTTCCATTGGGGGGGGGAATTTGAAAGTATTAAAGTGTTCGGTAACATGATCGAGAGGGTGACTTGATTTTTTCTGCATAAGATTAAATCCAATGGTCAAATATTTACAATAGAATTAAGGCTGATTGTCTTTAAAAGCCTTGTTTCAAGAGTGGGATGGTTTTATCATTAAGTCGCCTTTTAAAAGTTCCCGATAGTAAGTAACACAAGCATAAACTAAACTAATGGTGAGATTAAAGAGCAGTTTTTGATGCTTTTCTTTTCTTTCCAGTGAGGGCTCGGTACCTGGAAACAGCCATGGAGTGGAAAATGCTTCCCATATACTTGCTGCTACTTTCTGTTTTCTTGATTCAGCAAGTTTCTTCTCAAGGTACCTTAACCATCAAAAAGACTTTTATTTAACAGCTGTTGCTAATCATTCTGTTTTGACCATTAAGACAACAAAAGAAATAGATTTCTAAAGATATATTTTTGAGCTTAATGTACAATTTTAAAAGTATGTGAAGCAGATGTGGCATATTTATAAGCATTTTGGAATTCTCACATTTTTCTCATGTCTTCTGAAATCTTTCAAGTTTTGAGTTTTTCTATAGAATAATTTTTGTGCTCCTTATTTTTATAGCTCTTCCAAAAGTTTAACAAAATACAGACATGGGATACAACTATGCTAGTGATAGAGTATCATTAGAGGAACTGACAAGAGCAATGTTGAAATAACATGCAATTTTTGCTTCCATGTACAATAAATATAACTAGTCTTTTACATCACATAAATTATTGATGATTTATTTTGGCATCATGTAGAGCTAGGTATCATATTACGATGAACATTTACAAACTTTCAAATGGCCTTGTATTAATCTTGAAAGTTCTGTCTTCCTTACAAGGACTAGTCATCCAGATATAGACTTACACTGGCATACATGTCATCTTATATATTATGACATTGAACTACTCAGTCTTCCACAAACAGTCAGTCCTGGATGAACAGTTCTTGTTATTCATTTTAGAGAACATTAAGATACATTCAATGCAATCACCTTAGCCCAAGTCTCTAGCATGCGATCAAGGTTGATGAGTGACAATAGTACTAAGCATTGGATTTTCGTTTCCTTTTTTTCTTCTTTGATAAGCAAAACCGGAGAGAAGAAAAATCAAGGTGCAGGATTGTTATGGTGAAATTATATTTATCAAATAGACGCTTCCAGGAAAATAGTTAAAATTCCCACCAGCCTAAGCATGAGAGATAACTGCCTGCGACGGACATAGTTTCAGAATCACTTAGATAAGATGGAAAAACACGTGAAAGCAAATGTGAATATTTAATAAGGAATGATGGCCATCACGCTATCTCTAGACTCCTCTGCTCTCTCATGATGTGTTATTAGGCTCACAACACTGACAGCATTTCCTAAGCTACCTTCCTCTGTAATAAGATCAATTGTTCTCTAAAATGGTTTTATTTTCCTTTAAATGAATGAATTTAAAATTAGTTAAAATTAACAGCAATTAAAGGAAGACAGCCATTTAATCTATGAAAATAATTGCTCTTCCTATAAAGGTAATTGACTTCCTATTTCAGAAATCTGGTAACTAGAAAAGAGTAGCCTTTAATGTTGTGCTGTCTGCTTGTCTTGCCTTCTCAATTTCTTCTCATTCTTTTTCCTTTATATATATAATATATGTATTTATATACATACACTATATATGCATTGTATTGTGCACATATGTACGCAAAAAGTTGTGAAGGTTGTCCTAATACTTACCATTTTCTTTGCATATAAAGACGCTCACTTTCCCGGACTCATTATTTTGAGATTTTTCCAGTGTGTTTCAGCTTCCCCGTATGGTTTTAGGACATTGCACCTGACAGTTTCTATTCCCGAGATGGATTCCATCGTTACATTTTTGTGGTTACTCTCTCAGGAAGGTGTTTTCCAAGTGATTCTTAAAAATACACTTGAGGATCATTACACTTTTGTTTGTATTTTTGTTTTGTTTTGCTCAGAATAACTCTGACCTTTATATTCATGTCCAGATGCTAATTGAACAGTTAATCTATTTTGTACTTACTGTAGTTGTGGTTTTAAGCATGTGACTTCCTCAGCATTTGAAGAACACAGTTATACTCATGAGTAAAAAGAAGAGGAAGCCTAGGGAAGTATTTGCTGGCATAACAGCTTGCTTTAAAGTCAGCATGAGAGATGAGAGGCAATGTGATTGCGGGGCGGGGCGGGGAAGATGTGGGCTTTAGAATCAGAGGCTTCAGAGTTCAAATTCTAGGTGCCCATATAATTTACTATCCAAATCAGGACACTTCTGAGAGTGAAAGAGTTCAATGTGAATAATTAATAGATATTAATTGACCTGTAATACATATACCCCGGAACTCTTAACTGGGAGTCCCGCTAGTTATTAAAGTCTCTGTGTTTCAGCTTCCTTATCTCTCAAAAGGGGCTACTAATGCTCTCCTGGCAACATTTTCATAAAACATTAGAGAGAACGTATGACTCAGTGCCCAGCACAGAGAGGCTGAATAAATGTCAGCTAGTCCTCATTAGTGGCTTCCTCAGGAGAGCCGTAGCTGCCGCCCCTCCCCCAGGAATGTCACCCACTTTTTGCAAAGCCGTTAACTTTGTAATTTTCAAAAGTGTATTTATATTCTCAGTCAGTGAAGAATAAAGCGGCACAATCAAGGTCACACAAGCGATCAGGCTAAGGTCATCTGGGCCCATTGCTACCCATCATTCCCGGCCTTTTCCAATGGATAAAATTCTCCCTTGCCAAGTGGCTTTATCCCTCGCATTAGGTCTCTTCCTGTCTGTGAAGCAGTTTGGCCATGTTTACGCTAGTATTGTATAATTTTAGATTTACCAAGCTGTGCAGGGAGATGTGGGGAAGGGTATGCTAGAGATGCCATCTGCAACTGTGATTATAACTGTCAACACTACATGGAGTGCTGCCCTGATTTCAAGAAAGCCTGCACTGTGGGTAAGTCCTGACAGCTAGTGTCTCCCCCGCCACGCAACTCTGTTCTGAGATTCCCCTTCCACCCCCCTTGCAGTGCTGTTTCCACACTCTTAAGCTTCTTTTTGCTCAAGTGCCTTTCCCTTCCTCGCATCCATGTTGCAGTGTGCTATACCTAGATGGTGTCAAAGCTCGTGCGTCCCGGGGGGCCGGGGGTGGGGTGGGGGAGGGGAGCCTGGAAATCCGTCCGGTGCACAAGGTTGTTGACTAGTCCCAAGCAAAATGTCTTATTTTAAATAGAGAATACTGTGACTCAGGGGTCATTAAGTAAATGCCAATGAGTAATTATTCCCTGCCAATCAGAGAGATGTAATTGCTTCATGTTGGGGTTCTTCAATAGTTTCATCAAAAGAATCCATGGATATAAAATAATCTTACCTACTGTTGGACTTTTTGATAGGAGTATGTTTCTAAAGTACCAGGAAAGAGGCACTTTAAATATGAAGCATTAGTGTTTCACGAGGAATTTCAGTTGCAGCCCAAAGGGCCTGAATTGTAAATTACGAGCGGTATTTCCCTTGAATACATTTTGGATCATTTTTTTTTTTTACACAGGGATATTTCATCTCCAATTTTTGAAAGTTATAATTAAAAGTGGTTTGGAGTTATGTTCACATTAGAATTAGCACATGAAGTTGATAAATATATTGCTGTACGGTTATGTGTCCCGTAAGGTAATCATTTCAAATAGGCCTTGGTAAGTGATTGTGCTTCTAGCCAAGGCTTGTTTCGACATGAGCAGGCATAATCCGTGTGATGGAATTAGGCTGAAATCTTTCATCTCTACACCTTGCTCAGTTTGTCATAATAAAACTCTCTGCCTCTTATAAATGATTTTTGAGCCTAACAGGGACCCTTCTATATTAAGCTGCCTCTTTGGAATATTGTTGTGAGGTCTGAAAGTTCATTAATAAACATCTATTACAAAGCCCTGGTGTGAGGTGGAGAGGATGGATTTCATATGAAGGGCTCCCACCTTTCCATCATACATATGTGAAATGACTCAGACAACACTCATGTGTCTCTTGGAGCCTTGAAGGGCAAGAAAATCTTCTCTGAGTCACCCTACTCCTTTCTTGACTTCTCCACTTGAAAAACGACCTATTTTCCAAATTCCAAATGAGAGACTCAGAAATGCACTTCAGGGCGCCTGGGTGGCTCAGTCGGTTAAGCAACTGCCTTCAGCTCAGGTCATGATCCTGCAGTTCCGGGATCGAGTCCCACACCGGGCTCCCGGCTCCATGGAGAGTCTGCTTCTCCCTCCGACCTTCTCCTCTCTCATGCTCTCTCTCACTCTCTCTCTCTCTCTCTCAAATAAATAATCTTTAAAAAAATAAAAGAAAGATTAAAAAAAAAAGAAATGCACTTTGGAACTTCTAGTCAGCTCTAAGGTGGGAAATGGCTATCAGCACGTGGGTGTGGCTGCATAATCAATAATCTGTAATGTTTTGTTTTGCTCTGGGTAGAGCTTTCCTGTAAAGGCCGCTGCTTCGAGACCTTTGCAAGAGGGAGGGAGTGTGACTGTGACTCAGACTGTAAGAAGTATGGCAAGTGCTGTCCTGATTATGAGAATTTTTGTGGAAAAGGTAAGCATCATGGTGCCCATCAGCGTCTCGCACTGCCGCCAGACCTGCGCACCTACCTTAGCTTTGCTGACAGTGTCTAATATGCACTCCATCTAGGGACTTGATTTTACTAACACAAACCATTTTGTATTAATTTTGCTTCACCAAGAATGAATTAAAGAAGGAAAGCCTCTTCCAACAGCACTGCCTGGCTCCACCGGGCTCCAGGAGCGTCAGACATTGCTGGTTAAGGAACAGAGAGGATAGGAGCTGAGTGTACGTGCTTTTTCCTCAGGTGTGGTCCAATTTCAGGTGAAGTCAACAGTAACCAGCTCACTCCGTGACTTCTAGTCTCATCCTAATGGTGCTGACCCCACAAAGGCAGTGGTGCTTTGAGCTAGCTGTTTGGGTTTAGTGTGAGAGTATATTGAAGGACAGAATAACACTTTCAGCTTCTCCCTAAACCGTCAGTTTAGGAGTTAAAGACATTAAATTTATAGGCAAACCTACCAAGTTGTTAACCTTCTGTTGTATGTCTCTTCCCATCTCTGCAGTCCATGGTCATCTCTATCTAAATCCTTGTGTGATAGAATCAATAAAAAGGGATATTGTCCCATTTTAAAATCCTCTTTTCTGGTTATAGGTTCTGAAGGAGTACTCTGAGAGTATAATAAAACTCTTCAGAGTTTCCCCAAAAAATAAATAAATAATAAGATAAAAAAATACTTAAAATAAGTAACGAATTCCTTTCTTTTACCAAATGTTTGCTCTTAAATTCTTTTAAAACAATATTTGTGGAGGTAAAGGTGAAAATAAGCATTGCTTGCATAATATCATTTTATTTAAACAGGGCTGTATGTCCTGCTTCTTTTGAACAGTGGAGAAATAGGGTAAAAAACTGTTAATCAGCATAATTGAGGGCTATTTCTTAACTGTTCAATATTTTCATTGGACAGCATTCCAGAAATGATGGAGAGAGACAACACCCATAGAATCAAAAACTCAGAATGCAGAGTTCCTGCAGCTCTCAGACGGATCTCATGATGAAGGATACATATTTACTCAGTGCCCTGATAATTGTTTTGGCTGTGAGACAAAAAAACTAAGACTTTATTTTGGGCAGAGGATGGGTGGGAAGGGAGGATAGTTAGAGAGTGACGAAGCATTGCAAGGACGTGTTAATAAAGACAATGCTGTATGCTACTAGGTGGTGGGTCAGATTACCTGAGGCTTATGTTCAACAAAAAAAAAATTGATGAAGGTTATGCTTCATTTAAAGAATTCACAAAGACAGGGTTTCCACTGAAAAAGGATGGAACCATCCAGAGCTTTACTACTACATTTTTAAAAAATAACATCCAAACTGTCTTACCAGTCACCTCTTAGTTGTTTGGGTTTGGTATAGATACTGTTTGTAGATACATCTATGTATCCCCAAATCGTAACATTTCAAGAACTGAAGAAATGTGGGTGAGGAAAACAGTCCAAGAGGTTGTTTGGCTTAAGATCACTAGCTAGTATGGCAGAACTGTTTCTCAAATTGATCTCTTTGGTGGGGGAGACAGAGCAAGGAGTGTGGTCGTCAGCTCCGGGAACCTGCACTGGCCAGAGTTCCCAGGAGACATTCAGTAAGAGCAACAGGATTTATCATGACTCTACTCAAAGCGTCCCCACTGTTCTCTGCTTTCTTATCTTTCAGAAGTCCCTCTCCTTTTCTTCTGGTTCCTAATGATCAAAACATGACCCGTGTCTTCTCTTCTAGATATAAAAAGGGTAGGCAGACAGGAGAGAAAAGGTTTCAAAGATACACACTAAACCATTAACAGTTGTTTAACTTGGGGAAGGGCCACACATTTTGAGAAGAGCATAATGTGAAGGTGTGAACTTTTTAGAAGAGTAAATATTCATGTAGAAGTTTTGTAATTAAAAATAAAGGTGAATTGGCATTGTTTGATTTAAATGAATATGAAAACAGGACAAAGTAATTATATTTCTCCTCCTGAGAGCACAAATACCTGTCAGTCACATGCATTAATTATTTCCATCATCACAGAAGATTGGCATAAGGGACGGAACTGATAGAATCAAGTATATTTTAGGCCAGGCAATACCTTCAGAAATCATCTAGAATAAACATCTCAATTTCCAGACAAGAAAACAAAGTTCAAGAGGGGTTAGCTCATTTGCTCAAGGTCACAAGGGTAGCACCTTGCAGGTCTAGGACTGGAATTCAACTTTTCTGACCCCTGAGCCTTTGCCCCTTGTCATAACTTATAAAAATTTCAGAACCAATATTTTATAGCAATGCATCTTTAGGATTAATCGCTTTGGAGTAACTAGTGTTAGGCTAAGAGCCTGCCTACGCTGGTTTTCACCAGCATCGATTTTTGAAGCCAGATGCATCCGTGCCTCCCACAGTTAAGAGTTGCTGATGAATGTCAACAGGATGTTAATCCACCTGTCTTGCTTGGCCTCAGTGCATAATCCCACATCACCACCATCTTCAAAGACTGCACCTCCACCTCCAGGAGCATCTCAAACCATCAAATCAACAACCAAACGTTCACCCAAAGCACCAAACAAGAAGAAGACTAAGAAAGTGATAGAATCAGAGGAAATAACAGAAGGTAGGAAGATGACAGATGTAATAAAAGGTTTTGAGAGGGACTAAGCTGTAGGTGGACTACTTTTTTTTTATAGGACTCTTCATAGAAAAGGGAATCATGTGAGTCGTGAAAGGCTCATTACACTTTTTTAAATGTGTTTTTAAGTCAAAGTTTAAGCCAAATTATAAACCCTCAGCTATTTATTTTTCTTAAGCCAAATTATAAGCCATCAGCTATTTATTTTTCTTATAACCGAACCCAGCATGGGTGTAGGTTAAAATAATGAGAAGAAACATAGCTCATAGGAAAAAAGAAAAATCCCAGGTGATTTTCTGCAAAATAATTAGATTCTATGAGAAAGGGGAAAGTTGAGAAAGTAAAATAGTTATATTGCTAGTGTCTGTGATAAACTTAGCTACCTTGCTTTTAACTGACAAATTAAAAGAACAGTTGATCATATTACTGATAAAATAAAAGCAAAATATGGACATTCATAGCTCAGTAAACATTATTTCTTGTATTTGGACTGGCAGTTTTTTGCTTTAAATTACAGTTGGTGTGATCAACCTTTTTATTTGATTTATAGAACATTCTGTTTCTGAAAATCAAGAGTCTTCCTCCTCTTCCTCTTCCTCTTCAACTATTCGGAAAATCAAGTCTTCCAAAAATTCAGCTGCTAAAAAAGAATTAAAGAAGAAACCCAAAGGTTTGAGCATTGATAAAGATCAAAGACTATATCAATGCCATATTAATAATAGTTATCTAAAAGCAATGCGTGTTGGTAGAATGATTTGAGGACATTTCAGTACTTGGGGGGGTGTACAGATTTGTAAAAATTATTGTAGAGGATACTAATGAGAACTTCCTATAGGAAACTAGTGCAAAGCAGCCAAGAAACCATTCTTTAAACAAAGGATAAGAAGATGCTAGAGCAGCAGCTCTGGAACCACGGATGAGACCAGAGATGCTCGTTTATGGTTTCTGAGTTTAACCCCTGTCCACCTGATCCATTTTTCTTTCTTCTCCTTCTCTATGTTCCTTATTTTCCTTTAATTTTTAGTTATTTTATTTTTCAAACATCTATATACTGCTGTAAGTGCTTTATAATGTTAATCCATTAAAGTCTCCTACCAATCTCTGGGAAAGGCAATATTATTATCCACATTTTATAGCTTTTTATCATTTTTCTAATAAATTATGTCATATCTGGCTTAATTTTGGGGGGGGGAGTAGAGAATGTACTACAGATTAGGCTATTACCTTCTGAAAAGAGAGTCCCTTTGTTCTGCTTTTCATTATTTCCTGAAATTCTAAGATATATTCTCTTTCTCCAGGAAATACTGAATTTTGAATATTGGAGTTTTGAAGAACTCTATTTCCTGGGTGGTTATTTCCCCCGAAGGCTTTTCTCTGGCTGAATAGTCAAATACATAGTCTTTGAATCATCCAAAGCGTCTTGCACACCATAGAAGTGCAGTCCATGTTTGCTAAATGGAACTCATCTCAGTGATGAGCTCATGATACCCTCTTTCGGCTCTGAAATTCACCTATGGGTAGCTGCTATGAGAAATCCTGTTAAATAGGGTCTTCACTGCCATGGCATCCTAATCTCTCTGTATATCCTGCTGGGCTGCTGAGTTTAGATGCGCCCAGGAAAAACAGCAGCTAACAGTGATGTGTATGGAAACAGAGCTCAGTAGGGACCACTGGAGTGACTGAAGCAGATTCCTGGGGTGTAGTTGAAGAGGCCTCTGAGGCAACTGGTGCAGTGAATCTGCGAGATGTTGGAACTGGGTTTCCAGCAGGGAGGATGGGTCACTGAGCAATGTGAAGTAAGAGGAGTGGAAAAAGTGAGGGACAAAGAGCATTTACATAGAGATGAATTAGTGTTGTTATGTAGATAATTTCCAAGTTGCCACTTGTTTCTATCCATTAATTGTATAGACTTTAACTTGTGCTTTCACCCCTTCTCATTAATCCCCAAAATAGCCCAATCAGATAAGTTCAGTAGTTATCATTTTTATAATAAATTAATAGACCTATTACAGGTTAGCAATTTGCTTGGGATACACAGCTAGTTGATAAGGATGGGATCTTCAGGTCACTATTGAAGAGAACACTACTCAAAAATAAAAGATGTGTATATATTTTTTTCTAATAACAGAAAATAAGAAGGAAAGAACTCCTAAAAAGAAACCTACCCCAGAACCACCAGTTGTAGATGAAGCCGGAAGTGGACTGGATAATGGTGACATCAAGCTCACGCCAACTCCTGACATTCCTACCACCCAAAGCAATAAAGTTACCACATCTCCCAAGATTACAACAGGCAAACCAATAAATCCTAAACCCAGTCTTCCACCTAATTCTGATACACCCAAAGAGACACCTTCAAAACCTAATAAGGAGACAACAGTTGAAACTAAAGAGACTTCTTTAACAAACAAAGAGACTTCAAGTGGAACAAAAGAGAAGACTGTTTCAACTAAAGAGACACGAAGTGCAGAGAAAACACCTGCTAAAGATATTGTACCCACATCCAAAGCTGTAAGTACAACCAAATCCCCTGCTCCCACCACCACCAAGAAGCCCACACCCACCACCCCTAAGAAGCCTGCTTCCACTACTCCCAAGGAGCCTGCGCTGACCACCAAGGAGCCTACACCCACCACCCCCAAGAAGCCAGCTCCCACCGCTCCCAAGGAGCCTACACCTACTACCATCAAAGAGCCTGCACCTGCCACTCCCAAGGAGCCTATACCCACCACCCCAAAGGAGCCTACACCCACCACCCCCAAGAAGCCTGTTCCTACCACTCCCAAGGATCCTCTACCCACTACCACCAAGGAGCCTGCAGCTACCACTCCCAAGGAACCTGAATCCACCACTCCCAAAATGCCTGTACCCACTACGACCAAAGAGCCTGCACCCACCACCCCCAAGGAGTCTGTACCCACTACCCCCAAGGAGCCTGCTCCCACCACTCCCAAGGAGCCTACACCCACTACCACCAAAGAGCCTGCACCTACCACTCCCAAGGAGCCTGTACCCACCACCCCGAGGGAGCCTACACCCACCACCCCCAAGAAGCCTGCTCCCACCATTTCCAAGGAGCCTACACCCCCTACCAAGGAGTCTGCACCTACCACTCCCAAGGAGCCTGAACCCACCACTCCAAAAGAGCCTGTACCCACTACGACCAAACAGCCTGCACCCACTACCCCCAAGGAGCCTGCACCTACCACCCCTAAGAAGCCTGCTCCCACCACTCCTAAGGAGCCTGCACCCACTACCACCAAAGAGCCTGCACCCATTACCCCCAAGGAGCCTACACCTACCACCCCCAAGGAGCTTGCATCCACGGCCCCCAAGGAGCCTACACCTACCACTCCCAAGGAGCCTGTACCCACTACAATGAAAGAGCCTGCACCCACAGCCCCCAAGGAGCCTACACCTACCACCCCCAAGGAGCCTGCACCCACGGCCCCCAAAGAGCCTGCACCCACAGCCCCCAAGGAGCCTACACCTACCACCCCCAAGGAGCCTGCACCCACGGCCCCCAAGGAGCCTACACCTACCGCCCCCAAGGAGCCTGCACCCACGGCCCCCAAGGAGCCTACACCTACCGCCCCCAAGGAGCCTGCACCCAAAGCCCCTAAGGAGCCTGTATCCACCACCCCCAAGAAGCCTGCACCTACCGCCCCTAAGAAGCCTACCCCCAAAGTCCCTGAGGAGCCTGCTCCAGCTTCTCTTGAGACGCCTGCTCCAACCACCTCAGAGCCCTCTACTACAACTACCACCATGGAGCCTCCTCCCACTACTCCCAAGAACCCTGCTGAATTAACTCCTGAGTTTCCTGCAGAACCCACACCAAAGCCTCCTGAAAACAGTCCCAAGGAACCTGCTGTACCTATAACCAAGGCTCCTGAAGTGACCAAACCTGGAATGACTACAACAGCTAAAGACAAAACAGAAAAAGACATACATATGATACCTGAAATTACAACCGCTGTACCTAAGATTACAACCCAAGAGACAGCAACTCCAGAAGAGACCACTGAGTCCAAAACAAGTACCACCACACAAGTAACTCCTATCACATCATCCAAAAGTACTCCTAAAGCAACAACTGTTGCACCCAAAGTAATGACTACAACAGAAAAGACAACTATAATGGAAGAGACAGTGAATAAACCTGAAGAAACCACAGCTGTACCAAAAGATACAGTCACGAGCCCTGAAGTGTCAACTTCTAAACCCCGAAAGCCAACCAAAGCACCAAAAAGGCCTACTTCTACCAAAAAGCCAAAAACAATTCCTAAAGGGAGAAAACCAAAGACTACAGCAACTCCCCCAAAGATGACTACATTGACAATGCCTAAATTACACCCTACCTCTTCAGAGGAAGCCATGCTCCAAACTACCACCAGCCCCAACCAAAGACTTAACTCAGAAATAGTTGAAGTAAATCCAAACAAAGATGCAGATATTGCTGGAGAAAAACCTCACATGATCCCCAGGCCCCCTGTGTTAACCCCTATATTTATCCCAGGTACTGATATCTTGGTGAGAGGATCCAATCAAGACATCGTCATCAATCCCATGCTTTCAGGTAATAAGCATCAGTTACTCCCAGTTTTAAAATTGGTAACGTTAACTTAAATTTATCTGGGCCAGAATGTCCTGAGTTAGTATCTCCCTATTGATATATATTATCTCGAACCCTGAACTTGTTAACTTGCAGAGTTTTACAGCTTCTCCACAGGCAAGCAGAGGAGTAATCACCATAAGATGATTTGGTCTTTGGAAAATTGAATAATAAGGAATTTAGTACATTTGTGTCTATATGCAGAGATGGTGTATAGAATGTCAAAAAAATTTAACTGGGAGTGTATTCTTGTAAGAGTACAATGCAAGGCAGAAGTCTGCAATATTACTCTCTTTGCCAAACCAATTCCAAAGGGCAATCAGAACTGACAAATGAAGTTTTGTGTTGGGATCAAACATCTAATAATTATCTAATTCACATGAATATTAGGTAACCTGGCCCATTCCAATTTTTATATATTACTTATTTTTTGTATTACTTTTTGAATAATATCACCTTTAAGTAAAACAATTATGAAATATAGCTCCTTTTTCATTTCTGAAATATGCACACTTCCCACTAGCCCCTTCAACAGCTTAGGAAAATGTGAACAGAGGAAACAGCCGTATGGGAGGATTTGAAAAGAACATAAACTTTTTTCTCATTTTCTTTTTTATCGGCTTAATCTTTTGTTTTAGATGAGACTAATTTATGTAACGGTAAGCCAGTAGATGGACTGACTACTTTGCGCAATGGAACACTGGTTGCATTTCGAGGTGAGCTATGCACATACTTCTTCTGCTCATCATTTTATGCTTGGCATTTATGAGAACCAAAGGAGAGCGGAAGTTTGGGTTGAGCTTTCCAGAGGGGAACCTGACTGATGAACTTACCTCACACAATATTATGAAAACCTGAAAGTAATTACCAAAATACAGGATTAACAGAATTAAACACATTAGAGTAACAAACAGCTTGAACTGATACTACTACATTTTTTCTTTCCATTAGTAATTAAAAGGTAGTTCAAATTTTAATTTCATATCAAATGACATGATACCCAGGTTTGTATTTTTATTCCCTGCTCTATTTTATATAAAAATAACATCTTGATTGCAACGCGTTCGAAAGTGCTACATCCTGTGGGATCCTAACAGAATAGCAGTAACTTCATGTTACTTCTCTGCTGTACCATCTGCTGGTCCAGTCCTCATATTTAGATTAAATCTGAAAGGAATCCATATACTAGCACGATAGAGGCTAAAGAGATTTTACCAGTCACTGAATTCTAACTCCTTAATTCTAAAAGGTAAAGAAATGGAGATAAGCACCTTTCTGTAAGTCATAAAGGCAGAAGGATCTTTCTAGAGAAACTGGAAAACTAAAATATTTCAAAGGCTATGCTGAACTTCTGACCTGAGAAGTATCTACTCAGAAATGTTCAAATTCTGGGCGCCTGGGTGGCTCAGTGGGTGAAAGCCTCTGCTTTCGGCTCAGGTCATGATCTCAGTGTCCTTGGATCGAGGCTGCATCGGGCTCTCTGCTCAGCAGGGAGCCTGCTTCCTCCTCTCCCTGTCTCTCTGCCTGCCTCTCTGCTTACTTGTAATCTCTCTCTCTCTGTGTCAAATAAATAAAATCTTCAAAAAAAAAAAAAAAAAAGAAATGTTCAAATACTAACTTCTGCACTAATCCTCACAGTGTTGACTAAAATTGTCATACACTGTGTGTTAACACATTTTTTTTTAAAATAATGAACTAATTAACAATTTTTCATTTTGGTTTCTTTTGGGATAAGTTATAGTATTCATTCAGCTTGGAGGCTGATCTATCACTTCCAATTTTAGGTCATTATTTCTGGATGCTGAGTCCATTCAATCCACCATCTCCACCTCGTAAAATTACTGAAGTTTGGGGTATTCCTTCCCCCATTGATACTGTTTTTACTAGATGCAACTGTGAAGGAAAAACTTTCTTCTTTAAGGTAAGAAATCAGCTGATAGAAATCAGCAACTAGCTATTCTTTATCCTAAGAGCATAAGTCGGCTTAACCTCCACTTCAAAAGGGTCTTCATATTTTATTAAACTATTCTAACATCAAAATTTAATAAAAAGCTAACAATTTGGTAACATCTAAGGCCAATTTATTCACTTAATCAAAGTTAAAACTTTCTCCCTAAATTTACATCTAAGAATGAATCCCTAACTTTTCTATTTCAAAGCTATTAACATCATTTCCTCTGTTAAATCATTAGGATTCCCAGTACTGGCGTTTCACCAACGATATAAAAGATTCCGGGTACCCCAAACAAATTGTAAAAGGATTTGGAGGACTAAATGGAAAAATAGTGGCAGCTCTCTCAATAGCTAAATACAAGGACAGACCTGAATCTGTGTATTTTTTCAAGAGAGGTAGGTGTTACAATCATTGACAAAATTACATAGCTTCTAAGAACTGATTTGCCTGGGAAATTTTATTCAATATTTTCATTTATTACTGGGTTTACTGTCAAAAGATCTTTAATGGTTGGAATCAAATTATTTTCAATGAAAAAACTGAGGACAGTAAAAGGTATTCAGAGCTCTTAGCATGCAAATTACAATTTCACCTGAATTTTCAGGTCATTAATATAAAGGTCATCATTTACTTTCAAACAAAGTTAAATAAATAACTATGCAGTTTTTGGGTTTATTCATTCAACTAGTATTTCAGCATTTAGCAGTTATTTTATAATACCCTTGACTAATAGCCATTATTAATGTCTGAACATACTTTATGAGAAACATTGATCATTTCCTCTACCTTATAAAAGCTCTTTCCACTTTTCTGGGGGATAAAGCTTAATTTTCTTATCACATGTCATTTTCTACTACATAATAGGTGGCGGCATTCAGCAGTACATTTATAAACAGGAACCCATTAAAAAGTGCCCTGGAAGAAGGCCTGCTATCAATTATTCAGTGTATGGAGAAACAACACAGGTTAGGAGACGTCGCTTTGAACGTGCCATAGGACCTTCCCAAACACACACCATCAGAATTCACTATTCACCCATGAGAGTCTCTTATCAAGAAAAAGGTAATGTTTCTTACTGTGTTAAAAATTCTTACACATGAAGTAGATGTAATACAGTTTATCTTGTAGAATGAAGCTTATTGAATATAAGCAGTGACTAAACAACCCCAATAATTTAAAACTTATTGATTCAAAACATCAATTTGACTCAGTGAATGACCAGATCAATATGAATTGTTTTTTTGTGAGTAAAGAATGCAATTTATTCAGGTTTTTTGTAATAAATGCCATTTATCAAATACCACTTACCAAGAACATCACATACAAATCTATAAACCTCAGCAGAGTTCTAAAAGGTAGGTATTTGCACCATGCCAGAGGGGGCAAAAACTGAGGCACCTAAGTTTAATAACTCACCCAACATAACAGAGCTACTCCGTGACCAAACTGGGATTCAAACCCAGGTCTGTCAGACTCTAATGGCTGCCCTTCCCTGTAGTACACTGCTTTTAGTCTGATATCTTTAAATCTACAGGTTTCCTCCATAATGAAGTTAAAATGAGTTTACAGTGGAGAGGATTTCCAAGTGTGGTTACTTCAGCTATAGCACTGCCCAACATCAGAAAACCGGATGGCTATGACTACTACGCCTTTTCTAGGAGTAAGTTATTAAGCAACTTCTTAGCTTCTTAAAAATGTGTTCTAGTCTCTAAAAAATGAATATAACCAGAACAAAAAGTGTTCAATGGTGACTAAAGGTGAGAAGTTAAACAATAATACTTATTCTAACTGCTCTTAATAAGAGAAAGTTTAGATTTTCACTTCACTTTTAATTAAACTGAATGGTCTGTGATTCAATTTTGCATTATACTTCATGAGATTAAAGACTATTATGAGAAATCATCCAATCACTTGAGTAAAACTGCTTCTATGAAGAACAATATTTTACATGACCTGTGGCACTTAACAAAGGTCTTGGGTGCCACAAAATATTATTTCCATCATTTCACAAGTTCCAAAGATCACAAAAAAGTTCTTAAGAAACTATTTTCAGGGCGCCTGGGTGGCTCAGTGGGTTAAAGCCGCTGCTTTCGGCTCAGGTCATGATCTCAGCGTCCTGGGATCGAGGCCCGCATCGGGCTCTCTGCTCAGCAGGGAGCCTGCTTCCTCCTCTCCTTGTCTCTCTGCCTGCCTCTCTGCCTACTTGTAATCTCTCTCTCTCTGTGNAATCTCTCTCTCTTTGTGTCAAAAAAAAAAAAAAAATCTTAAAAAAAAAAAAAAAAAAAAAAAGAAACTATTTTCATTTAATAAAAATTAAATCGAAAAAAATTAAATTGTTACCTGGGGTACTTTTCTTTGAAAAACTCAGAAATCTAAGTTATTCTACTTAAAGGATAAAACTGAAGTAAATTATTATTTTTTAGATTTAGTTTTTCTCAAACTCTTACGTTGAAAAAGGAGAGTTGAGCCTAATTTTACAGAAAGCTGGTGACAGGTTAATCTGTTAAGGTAATTGATTTTGTTTTTGTCAGAAAGTTCAAATTAATTAATACAAACATTTCTGATATTAAAATGATAAATACTATCTTTGAGTATAATAGTCAACACAAACTATTTTTAAGTTCAGATGTTTTGTTTTCTTAATTAAAAAATTATTTCTCTCCTACTTAGATCAATACTATAACATCGATGAACCCAGTAGAACAGCAAGAGTCATTACTACTCGGTCTGGGCGGAGCTTATCCAATGTCTGGTACAACTGTCCTTAGACCCACCAGCAAAGGAAGAGTCAACTAATTAAATGAAGAGTGAAAATTTTGACATTGAAATACATTTTATTAATAAAGAATGTTGAGAGAAGCATACCAATTTAAATACAAAATGTTTTTAATCTCGACAATCAATACACTAAACCAGGCTTGAGACTCTTATTCACAATTATTACAGTTTACAGGACATTTAATTAATATTTCCTCTATTTATTCCTCCTCTCCCTCCCATTGCATGGCTCACACCTATAAGAGAAAAAAATAACCAAACTGAATGCATCTTTTAAGAAGTTAGCTCAAAACTGGAGTATTCACTTACCCTAGGGTCACTATAAAAATTGCTTTCAATATCAAATATCTAGGTATATAGATATAAGACTGTGTTAGACATTTCACACATCTTCAGTTGAAAATTATAACAATTAGATTAATATTTTCATGGCATGAATACAATCTCAAAGGGCTACATCAGAAAACATGGAGATATTAAAATTAAAAATTTTTTTTAACGAGTTAGTCACAAAGCTTTATTCTGTTGTGTAAAAAGTATAACAACAACAGGCAGGGATGTAACAAATTAACTATCTAGTACTGCAAGACTTTAGCTTCTGCAAATCTTATTTTGAATTCAAGGAAGAAATGAATAAATATGAAATATAAGCACATACTCATTATATACCTATAGTTTACAAATCTTTCTGCAAGAAGCTTATAGATTAGCAAATATCACATGCTCAATGTGTAATTATTTAATCCTTAGAACATTAAAAAAAATCTAGATACAAGTTAGAAGCGTAAGGATTAGAAAACTTGTTCCATTTATTACTATCCTACATCCTATCATGTAATCAATATGTTAGAAATTTACCTCTCTGTCTGTTAAACTGACGACCACGGACACCTTGTCTCAATGTTGTCTGAAGTCTTACTCGTCTGAAAGGCTTTGGTTGACTACTGCTAGTATCTAAGGAAAAAAACCCCAAACATTAAAATATAAGAAAGCAAATTAAAAAATAAGAAAAGCAGGGCGCCTGGGTGGCTCAGTGGGTTAAAGCGTCTGCCTTCGGCTCGGTCATGATCTCAGGGTCCTGGGATCGAGGCCCGCATCGGGCTCTCTGCTCCGCGGGGAGCCTGCTTCTTCCTCTCTCTGCCTGCCTCTCTGCCTACTTGTAATCTCTCTCTCTCTCTGTGTCAAATAAATAAATAAAGTCTTTAAAAAAAAAAAAAGAAAAGCATTTATAATGGCAAAATCTAGTTACTAAATGAATGCATGGATAAAATGCAGAGGTGTCCATTTGTTTTCAATATTTAAAAGCTGTTTGATTTTTTTTTAAGATTTTTTATTTATTTATTTGACAGAGAGATTACAAGTAGGCAGAGAGGCAGGCAGAAAGGAGGAAGTAGGCTCCCTGCTGAGCAGGAAGCCCGATGCAGGGCTCGATCCCACGACCCTGAGATCATGACCTGAGCCGAAGGCAGAGGCTTTAACCCACTGAGCCACCCAGGGGCCCCTAAAAGCTGTTTGATTTTTAATAAGGGACATTTAACAAACAAAAAAAAGGGTAAAAAGTAAAAAAAATTTTCTTATTAAAAAAAGGTGCTTTGGGGTGCCTGGGTGGTTCAGTTGGTTGAGTGACTGCCTTCAGTTCAGGTCATGATACTGGAGTCCCGGGATCAAGTCCTGCATCGGGCTCCCTGCTTGGTGGGGAGTCTACTTCTCCCTCTGACCACCCCCCTTCATGCTGTCTCTCCCTCTCTCATTCTCTCTCAAGTAAATAAATAACATCTTAAGAAAAAAGTGCTTGAGGGCGCCTGGGTGGCTCAGTGGGTTAAAGCCTCTGCTTTCGGCTCAGGTCATGATCTCAGCGTCCTGGGATCGAGGCCCGTATCCGGCTCTCTGCTCAGCAGGGAGCCTGCTTCCTCCTCTCCCTGTCTCTCTTTGCCTGCTCTCTGCCTACTTGTAATCTCTCTCTGTGTGTCAAATAAATAAATAAAATCTTCAAAAAAAAAAAAAAAAGTGCTTGTTTTTTTCATTCATTCACTCCACTCATATAATATATATTCACTAATTGCCTATCCCTGCGTCACTGTGCTAGCAGGTGGAGATTACAATAAAAAACCACGTATCACCTCCCTCAGGAAACAACAGACCCCTACGTATGTGAGTCAAATCTGAATCCTTTTTTCCAGACACCCCAAATCCAATCATTAGCAAATCTTGCCAGCTTGAATTTAAATACATATCCCCAAATCTGACTTCTCACACTTCACTCTACCATCCTGTCTGAAACATCCTTGTCTTTACCTTGAATTTACAATTTCCCTAAACTTTCTCCTTGTTTCTGCTCATTACACATTTTCAGTTTCTTGTTTACACAGCAGCCAAACTGATACTGTTCGATCTTTAAGTCAGAACTTATCACCACTCTGTCTGAAGCCCTCTAAAAGCTTCCTAAATCCACAAAAGTCAAAGTAATTACAATGATCTACGGGGCCTCTCCTCCCTACCCCTCCTATCTCCTGCTAGCCAGGCCTCTCTCTGGCCTTACTGTGCTCTTACCACACCCGCCCTCTTGCTGATCTTGAATATACCACACTGCTGCCTTATAGTACCTGCTATTTATCTGGAACACTCTTACCCCAAGAAACTGCACAGCTTTGATCCTTTCCCCTTTCCATGTCTTTACTTAAGTCATTTCCTTGGTAATACTTTCTATTAAATCACCTGGCACATGGCAGGGACTCAAACATTTACTGACCAAGTGAACAACTGCTCAGATGAGGAGGCTTACTGTTTTATATTGCCAAATAAATTTAAAGACATCCTAATTTTATAGTATACTGTAAGAGGGAACAAAAACCATATTTTCTTGTGCAAGCCTTGGTAAGATATAATATTTTACTGCCAAAGATAAATTTCATAGGATATCAGAATTGGGAGAAGAGCATTTTAGCAATTATATTATTAATAACTGATAATTTTTGAGTCTTTCTGAGTATAATGGATTGAGTTATATAATTTACATACATTATTTCTAATCTTGACTGCAAGATCAGTTACGATTATCCATATTTCATAATAAAATGTGCAGACATTTAAAATTACTAGCTGTTAATTAAGGTAGATATGGGATCTGAACCGAGTGATATCGGTGTATAGGCTGCTGTGTCAGGGAAAAGCAGCTGACAGGCAGGAGAGATCTTGAGATAGCAAAGTCCCATGACTAAAGAAAGTAATTAACTGAGCAGGTCTTCCATAGAATAGCAGAATTTGAGAATTACTGCTTTAAACAATTCAAAATAAAAATAATCAGTGTGGATGACTGGGTACTGTATTTCTTCAATTAATAAAAGTAATTCCCCACCTAAAAATTTTGAGACAGATAAGCTAGTATAGAGGATTGTTTAAGAGTGGACTCTCTGAAGCCAAACTTCATGAGTTCATATCCTCACTTGCCCATTATTTATTAGCTATGTACTTTGGGAAAGTTACTCACATTTCTGTGCCTCAGATTCCATATGGGTGATTACCACATTGGGTTGATGTGAGAAGTAAGTTAATATATGTAAAGGGCTTATTAGAATGCTGTCTGACATATAGTAAGTGCTCAATAAACCTTAATTATTTTTTTGAAAGTACCACAGAAATAATTTCTATTGTAGAAAAATACATAAAATAATCTTTCTCAAAATTAACTTCAAGGGGCGCCTGGGTGGCTCAGTGGCTTAAAGCCTCTGCCTTCGGCTCAGGTCATGATCTCAGGGTCCTGGGATCGAGCCCCACATCGGGCTCCCTGCTGACTGCCTTCAGTCCTCTCTCGGCCTGCCTCTCTGCCTACTTGTAATCTCTCTGTGTCAAATAAATAAATAAATAAAAATCTTTAAAAAAAAATTAAAAATAAAACAAAACAAAAAAATTAACTTCAAAAACTTGAACAAACTTTGAAACTGTTTACATTAGTAGATTTCAAATATTTTTTGAGTAACAGACCTCCTACCCTTCAGCTCTCCAAATCAAATCTCATGTAAGAACCCTAATACGTACAACAAATAACAAGAAGCTCCTTTAAAGAGATAGGAGGCCTGAAGTACTGCTCCTTAGCTGCCCTCCCAATCACCCATCCCTCACAGCCTTGTGGCACCTCTAGTAAAACCAAGTCTTAAAACTACATTTCCTTTAATAAAATATAATTTTCCTTTGAAATAAATCATTTTTAATTCAGGGGAAAAAAAGAATGATCTACTTGTTACTAATAAAATCATCTTTGGCAAACAAGTTTGGTATATCAGTTGTGTTGTACTCATGAGCAGGAACTTACCTACAGAAGAGCTGGATGGAGGATCCTGGCTGGTAGAAGGAAGATCTGACTCATCAGATGCCTGAACAGGTTCTTCTTCCTGCTGGCTATCAATTTCTAGGCCTGCTTCAGAACTAATACTAAGAAAGGAAAACAAAACTGATTAGAAAATACTAAACTGATCCTTGAGGTATCCTAAATTATTCCTAAACTCTTTCTGATATAGTTTATCACTTAAATAACCCCAGCTCTCCTCTAACTCAACACTGTAGACTCTTCATATTGGTAACTGTATATTTTTTTTTAAAGGAGCAGAGGAAAAGACAGTTAAGGTTGCTTTTTCCTTATTCCTCTTCTCATTAGGACATGTTCCAATTTTAGTTGTTATTTCCCCCTTTATTTTTTTTCTTTTTGACAAAGGATATTCACATTCTTGACAACATTCATGAGAGATATATTATACAGATTTTGAAATCTCAAAACAGTTTTCTAGGAAGGCAAAGTACTAAAATTCACAAGTCTCAACTAAACAATGTACCACTAACCTACCGTGGGCTCTAGCCCAGATGAGACATGCTGCGGGTATGTGAATGGCTCAATGGCTGTTAACTCCAACACTCTCTCTCCCATTCAGTTAAGTACATCAAAACACAAGTAAGGGAAAGAACAGTCCAAAAGTAAGTTGAATCTGCTCCAGTTTTATCATCTGCAAACTTCGGTATGGTCATTAGTAACAATGTATCTAAAAGATCTCTCTCACGACTACCTGCTGAAGTTGAGATGTGCTAGTGAAGGGTAAAGTGCATGGGGCTGAAGTCACAGGTCAAATCCAGTCTAAGCCAGTTACCAGTGGCCTTAGCAAGTTATTTCAACACGTTCTGAGTCTGAGTCTGATAATACTTTGCAGAGATTCTGTGTGGGTTAGAAATGACTTTCTTTCTCTTTCTTTCCCTCTCTTTTTTTCTTTCTTTAACGGAAAGACACAGCAAGAGAGAGAACACAAATACGGAGAATCGGAGAGGGAGAAGCAGGCTTCCTGCTGGGCAGGAGCCCGATGCAGGGCTTGAACCCAGGACCCTGGGATGACCTGAGCTGAAGGCAGATGCTTAATGACTGAGCCACCCAGGTGCTCCAGAAATAACCTATCTAAAGTGACTTGTATACATGATATAAAATTAATGGCAGCTAGTATTCTCAGCAGTGTCTGTAATCCCCCCCAATTAAGCAGCACCATGTTAGAGCATAATAATAAACTTGCTTTTTCCTCATATACTAGAATTGGTCTATAATTACACTAAGAAAATACTGCTAAATAAAACAAAATCTTTGAGTTCTACCTGTGAAATGTTTTCTACTTTTAGCTGTGCTTCTATGAAAGAGTCCAACTTTTTTTATTTTGTAAAGAATTAGGTTCTGCCTTGAAAGTTAAATGCTTCTCCAAGACCTCTGTCCAGTGGTTCTTTGCATGAAATTACTCTACTCCCTTTGACTTAAAAAAAAAAAAAAATCCAGATGCTGCGTCATAAAATATTTCTTTTGTTAAATTTTGTTTACAACTAATGTGTTAAAATGTAGTCGGGTCTTAAAAACTACTAGAAAGTTTCTAATTTTTTTTTTTTTTAAGATTTTATTTATTTATTTGACACAGAGAGAGAGAGAGATTACAAGTAGGCAGAGAGGCAGGCAGAGAGACAGGGAGAGGAGGAAGCAAGCTCCCTGCCGAGCAGAGAGCCCGATGTGGGCCTCGATCCCAGGACCCTGGGATCATGACCTGAGCCGAAAGCAGAGGCTTTAACCCACTGAGCCACCCAGGCGCCCGAAAGTTTCTAATTTTTAAGAAGTCAATATTTCAGACATCAAGTTCTAAATGCACATAAAGAAAGAATAAGTGAGGTTCACTTGACAGCCCACTACAAAATGGAAAGTTAGTCATTTCCTAATTTTCACAGAAAGACTTCTTTCTTAGGGAAAGTTCAAGCAGCTACATGAATCAAAAGGTATCAGTGATTTTAAAGAAATCATTTTTCTAGACTACATCATATAATTTTCAGGAAGATAAACATTTAAAAAATTACTTGTCTGCTATAATAATATCCAAGTCCTGGGCGCCTGGGTGGCTCAGTGGGTTAAAGCCTCTGCCTCCAGCTCAGGTCATGATCTCAGGGTCCTGGGATCGAGGCCCACATCGGGCTCTCTGCTCAGCGGTGAGCCTGCTTCCTCCTCTCTCCTCTCTCTCTGCCTGCCTCTCTGCCTACTTATAATCTCTCTCTCTGTGTCAAATAAATAAATAAAAAATCTTTAAAAAAAAAAAAATAATATCCAAGTCCTAAGCTATATTACTATATGCAAAAATCAGTCTTCCAAAATGTATGGCTTGGTTTATTTTTGTAACGGGAAGCTACTAAAAATACAGCTCAACAAACTGTTTCCTGGCTAAAGGAAAACAAGTGTAAAAGTCTAAAGCAAGCATAAGTTGTAAAGTAAATATTTACCCTTCAGATTCTGCCTCCACAAATACTTCATCTCCATCATCACCTGTTGCTGTTTCATTTGTGGTGGATAAAGTGCCAGTGGATGTTGTCACCATTGGAACAGACTGAGAGGCATGCTCTGAAGCATCAGAGGTGGTACTCTCGGTAAACACAGTCACTTCAAAATGAAAAGAAAAGAAAACTTCAACTTGGTGGTTTACCTAATTTTTAGCCAGAAGATGTCGCATAGCTTTCCATTTTACCAATAAAGCATACAATCTATCAGTCTGCCCGGGATACCTACCTGGGGCTGCTACTTGTAGAGGGGTAGTGGGAACACTTCGGCCACCTGACTCTTCTTCATGAGCTAGGAAGAGGGGTGTTTCATACATTCCTAAACCTAAAGACAATTCTAAATATTAATGAATGATTGAAAGAACACAGAACTGTCAATATGCCAAGTATCTGAAAGAAAAATATGAATCAGTAGAGACACCCAACTTTGCTGAAGCCTACTAATTCGCCCATCAGGCAAAAATCAATCTCTCAAAAATATAAATATAACTGAAACACATCCTTAAAGTTTACAAATATTCAGTATCCTTTGAAAAAATACCTAAAATGCTACTCTTATGGGTTGATATAAGGTAACTTTATTGAGGGGCGCCTGGGTGGCTCAGTCATTAAGCGTCTGCCTTCGGCTCAGGTCATGATCCCAGGGTCCTAGGATGGAGCCCTGCATCGGGCTCCCTGCTCTACAGGAGGCCTGCTTCTCCCTCTCCCACTACCCCTGCTTGTGTGTCCCTCTCTCACTGTGTTTCTCTCTGTCAAATAAATAAAATCTTACAACAAAACAAAAAAAAGGTAACTTTATTAAGTACCCAACTATGAATCTGGAACTATGTTAAGAGTCTACTCACCAAAACTACAAGATACTACTCTTCCCCTTTTTGTTAAAGAAACTGGAATTTCTAGGAGGTTGATTAACTTTCCCAAAGTTACAAAACTAGTGAATGGTAGCATTCCAATTTAAGCCTATGTCTGTCTTCTAAGCCCTGATTGTCCTATAAAATAAAAAGTCACATAAAAATTTAAATTTATATAAAAGATATGTGACTTATATACCATATATATATGACTAGGCCTGCAGATTAATCTTTATTTTGGACTTATTATAAAAGTAGTATGTGTTCCTTACTCACTTAACAATTAGCCATATAACCTACCACAAATTTAGCTGGTTATATGGATGCTGACTGAGGATTAAAAGGTAATTAATTCCACAAAGAGCACAATTCATGTTCAACAACCAACTGCCATTGCTTAATTTCAGGGTCATTTTATTCCACATACTTAAAGTATTTTTTCTTTCTTACTTTTAATGTTAGTGGACAATATCTAACTAGTTTTATACATTTAACTAGGAATGTTAAGTATCAAACTAAACATAAAATATGCTGCATTCCTTCCAACAACTTTAAAATGGCTCACAGCACCTATGTATTTATATTGGTTCAATAAATATTCCTGAATACTTAGTACACATATGACACTATACTAGAAGTCAAAAGAGATAATAAATGTAAAAGCTAGTCCTTATGCTCAGAGAACTGAGAATTTTGTTGGAAAGGTAAGATTTATATGTAAAGCAATGTTTAAGATGTAGTAAATATAGCTTTTCCCATAAATTTGCAAAGGAATTACAAATCAACTTAAAAAAATTTATATTCACTCACTAAAAAAAAAAAAAATCACATCAGAATAGTTTATTACTGAGTATTTGTGAACCCAGGAGATCTAAGCATTTATCTATTTACCTCCTTGAGAAGCAAGCTGGCCAAGATCAGAGTGACTTGAACTTGTTTGTGGCATATCTTCAGGTGGCCCAAACCGGAATCTAGGAACACCAGCAACCTGTGGGGAACTAAACAGACAAAAATGAACTTAAGATAAAATTTAAAGTTACCTTGTTTAAACCACAATGACGGAAAACAATACAAGAGAAGGAAGAATAATCATAAAGCAGGAAAAAAGCCAGATTGGAAGTAAAGTTGATACAGAAATCCTTATAATAATATTCTCAAAATATGAATTGTGAGTGAATTTAATAATACTATACGTGACTTATATATATGTAATTTACATGTAACTTTCAGGTCTCCTGAACTATGCCTCATATTTCCCGAATCTGCTGGGTATCTATCTCCATGTAGACACACTAAAAACACAAATCTAAAATGAGATGTAACAAAAAAGGAGTTAGAATAAAGTCACAAGACAAAGTTTTGTCTTAGTTTTCACTGCTGAGTCATAGATAAATCAAGTCACCTCTAGCCCATTTCCTATCTGAAAGAGCTCACTCACTAGATGGCTCCCAAGGTCTAGGAAAATTCTAACATTAGCCGACTAGACACTCGTTTTCCCCTTGTTCATCCATCTTCCTGCCCACAATCCAAGACATAAAACAGCATTATCTTTCCCACTCCCGACCCTACCTTCCTTCACTAGCCAGCCACTAACGTTTATGGATTTTATGTTTGTAATTAACTCTTTATTTTCTTTTCCGCATCAACATTATTGCTTTAGTTAAGGACATTCTCTTTCAGGTGGATTTTAAATTTTATTTTCATAAAATTAATCTACTATAGAAGAATCTTGCATTCTGAGCTATGCAAGAATCTATTGACTGGCTATCACTCAGAACCTGTTTATTGGTGTCTGTTTCTGACAGGCTGACTTCCAGAAGGGAGAGGCAGACAGTGACGGTAAAACTTTGTTAATCAAAATGAGTTATGGTTAACTGCACAAGTTTAAAATAGGTTTTGATAGGGGCGCCTGGGGGGCTTAGTTGAGTGTCAGGCTCTTGGTTTCGGCTCAGGTTGTGATCTCAGGGTCATGGGATAAAGCTTTGCCTCAGGCTCTGCTCTTGGTGCGGAGTCAGCTGGCTGTTATCTCTCCCCCTCACCCCTTTCCCTGGTCTCCCTGATTCTGCATGTATACGTGCGCTCGCTCTCTCAAATAAATGAATCAATAAATAATGAATCAATAAATAATCTTAAAAAAAGGTTTTGGGGCACCAGGGTGCCTCAGTTAGTTGGGTGTCTGCCTTTGGCTCAGGTCATGATCCCAGTTCCACGTTGGGACTGGGCAGGGAGTCTGTTTCTCCCTCTCCCACTCCCCTGCCTGTGCTCTCTCTCTCCGTCAAATAAATAAACAAAATCTTAAAAAAAAAAAAAAAGGTTTTGAATGGCCGCTATATGTTACTATATACTACAGAACAAGCAATCTTTTCCCAAGTTTGTGGAAACTTTTTCATTATGAAACTCAAATACATCCTGCTATGTAGCTAATACTGCAGCCACAATTTAATGAGCACTTCACACAGAAAGCTTTTTTATCCTTTAAGTGTAGTGGTATAGCATAGTTAACTTAGATTCTAGAGCCAGAATGACTGGTCTGAAACCAAAAACTGCCACTTTCTAGCAGTCTGACCTTTGACAAATTTGTTAACATCCCTATGCTTCCTAATCTGTAAAACAGGAACAATAATGGTGTCCACTCTCATAACTATAAAGATTAAATAAACTGATTTGTAGAAATGTTCCGTTAAGTGTCAGGTGTTCTTTTCCAAGACTCAATTCAATGTTGTCCTCATTAAGTTGTCTCAGGTTCTTTCCCCCTGATTGCTAGAATAAATCACTTCTTTTGTATTAAGCCTATTGCTTATGATTTTATTCTTTTAGACTATTTGGGTAACAATTAGTTCCTCATATGCTTGGCTTTCGAAATACCATCCCATCACAATCACTATCATTATCAACAACTTCATCAACATCTGCAAGGCATTTACTATGTGCCAGGAAATATTCTAAACATGTTAGCATAAATTCAGTTCATTTAATTCTCACAACTTATACTGTAGGAATTACTGTATTATTATTCTCATTAGTAAAATGAGGATACTCAGGAATAGAGAACCTAAATAACCTGATACACTAGTAAGCAGTACAGCATTCTGACTCTGAAATCTGTGTATTTTTTGTTTTGTCTTTTAAGAATTATTTATTTGAGAGAGATACTGCAAGCACTGGGGAGAAGGGCAGAAGGAGAAGCGACTAGTAGACTCCCTGCTGAGCAGGGAGCCCAATGCAGAGCTTGATCCCAGGACCCCTGGGATCGTGACCTGAGCTGAAGGCAGACACTCAACAGACTAAGCCACCCAGGTGCCCCTGAAGTCTGTGTCTTAACCATTGTTATTTTGCCTTTACATTTCAAATTCCTGATGGAAGCTACTATACTTCATTCACCTTTTTTTTTTTAAGAGAGAGAAAGAGTGCACAGTGTAAGAGCTGGGAGGGGCGGGTAGGTGGAGGAGCAGAAAGAGAGGTAGAGAGAATCTTAAGCAAGCTCTATGCTAAGCTTGGAGCCTGACACGGGGCTCGATCTCATGACCCTGAGATCATGACCTAAGCCGATATCAAGAGTCAGGCACTTAACCCACTAAGCCACCCAGGTTCCTCCACTTCATTCACCTTTATATAATTTTCCCCAACACTATACCCTCAACTCTCCTACCACAAGTACTTAGTACACAATAGAGGACTCAACAAGTAATGAATCCACCCAATGTAAACAAACCGACAGGGAAACAAGAAGAAAACTGATTAGTCACAAAATACTTTTTTCTTTCATTAACTTACTGAATTGCTTCAGCAAATCCATCAGTACGATGTGGCACCACAAGAGTTGGAGTACTTGGAACTGTTCTGTCTTCATCATCAAAAAAATGCTGCTGCTAAAACAAAGACAGAAATTGGGGAATAAACAGGCATGACGGAAACATACATATGGACTATATACATACTTGCTGAACAAATTAGTCACTTTTACATAATGGGTAGGTAGTTACCATGCCACCGATTCCTGGAGTCAACTGAAGCCCCCGTCCAACAGACTGCCTCCGAGTCATCTGAATTCTCTGTGTCAAGAAAGGAATTACATTTCTTTTAAGGAATCAGTCAATGAAACAAGAACCAAATACCAACAGACACAGCATATTACAATGGTAACAAGATGACTGAAATGTTAGCAGATAATACAACCACCAGGATATCTTCTCAGGAAAAACTGCCAACAGTTGCACTAAAGAATTTTGTTTTAAGTAGTGATAAATTTTTAATCGTATAGACTATATTAACCAGCAAATATTTTATTAACCAACACAAAATATTAACCAATATTTAAAACCAATCTCTGATCCTATTTTATTTGTATGTAACTAAATCTAGTTTCTATTTCCTTAACCTAAAACATTAGTAAGTATGCTCTGGGATCTTAAAGCTTAATTATCCTTTGGAGTTCAAAGAGCAATACTGTCTTCATATAAATTATTTCCCAATTTAGACAATTCTAAATTGGTAGATTTGGTATATTCTGCAGGATCCACACACAATCCATTAAGACTTTATATTTTTATAGAATGAGGTTATTTTCATCTGTGGTATTTTAATAGAATCTCACTTGGCAGTTTTCAGTACACTATGTTACAGGATAAGACTCAAGCTAGATTACTAAGAGCCTTTGTAGTTTCCCTGCTGTTTCTGCAAGTTTCTGATTAAGAGATGTCCAACCCTACTAAAGAGTGCTATATGTTAAGGGTCATGCATCCTTTCATTAATTATAAAGGTGGAAGTTAACATGTACTATTGAAAAAAAATGAGAGGAAAAAATGTCTCTTTTTTCAGAACAGAAATTTCTTTTTGAAAAAACAACACAAACGTGCACCTTAGAGAAAGAAACCTTTAAAATACATGGTAGTTAGCTGCTAAAATAAAATTTACTTTAGGGCGCCTGGGTGGCTCAGTGGGTTAAAGCCTCTGCCTTCGGCTCAGGTCATGATCCCAGGGTCCTGGGATCGAGGCCCACATCGGGCTCTCTGCTCAGCAGGGAGCCTGCTTCTTCCTCTCTCCTCTCTCTCTGCCTGCCTCTCTGCCTACTTGTGATCTCTCTCTCTGTGTCAAATGAATAAATAAAATCTTTAAAAAAAAAAAAAATTTACTTTAAATAAAATCCAAGAAACCCTTTTTCTTTTTTAATCTGTAGAAAAAGTGACCAGATCTTTATCAGCTAGAATTGTAACCATTTCAATTTATATACAACTCTTAGTAAGTCCTGCCTTTCCAAAGTTCACTTTACTTATGAAGTAAACAACTGCCATATTTCAAGAAAAAGAAGAGATTCAGTTCAAAAAGTTTATAAAAATATGCTAAAACATTAAAAAGTTACTTAAGTCACTTAATTTCTGGAAAAAGTAGTATCTAATGCAAAGAAGGAGAGATAAAGCCAAGATTTTTCAGTCTGACCAGTACTTTTACTACCTGAACTGGTGGTCCCAATTCTTGAGGTGGAGCATGAATTGTCAGTCGTGGGGGAAGAGGGTGTGGGGGGCGTCTTGGAGACTGAGGTGCTCGAGGAGTCTGTCTTTCAGATGCTGATGATGGCTGCTGTTCTCTAGAAATGTCCTGGGAAAAAGAGGACTCTGCAGTACCTGTATTACCTTCACCTACAGGAAAAGAAAAACTTATTTTGAACTATTAAATTTACCACAGAATAACTGGGACAATTCCCTAGAAGTATAAAATCTCACCACTAGGAACGTTCACCTCACCAATACTTTGGGAAGGAAAGAAGTAAGGTGTGGAGAATGGGAGTGTAATTATCAGCTCTGTGGCCTAAGGCAAGCCCCTAACCTATTTGAGTCTATTTCTTAGGTTGGTTAACGGGACCAATTAAAAGATACTTTTGTATTTCAGATTTCTTAAAGTTTGAATTTCAATGGTTCTTCACACGTCTAGGTCTTCTACATACATGCCAGAAACAAGAGAAGCTGTCTCTCACTGTGAAAGTAGGCTATCAGAATTTAGTGCTTTACCGGTCTGGGGAAAAAAAAGTCTGAATTCTGGAAACAGATTCTAGCTGTAACATTTAATGGCTATGTGATCTTGTTTTTTTAAGTAATCTCTACACCCAACATGGGACTCGAATTCATGACCCCATGATCAAGAGTCACATGCTGAGCCAGCCAGGCACTCCCTCTCAGATTCTTAACTGGTACCTAAACTGATAAGCTTATTATAAGAATTAAATACAGTTGACCCTTGAACATGGCTTTGAACTGCACAGGTTCACTTTCAGCAGATTTTTTACAGTACACACTGTAAATGTATTTTCTCTTCCTTATGATTGTCTTAATAATGTTTTCTTTTCTCTACCTTACTTTACTGTGCTATTATAGTACAATACACTATAAAAACATGTTAATTTACTATTTTAATGCTATTAGTAAGGCTTCTGGGTCAATAGTTTGCTATTAGTAGTCAAGTTTTTGGGAAGTCAAAAATCATATGTGAGTTTTTGACCATGAAGGGGGTTTGGTATCTCTAACCCCAGCACTGCTCTAGGGTCGACTGTAATTTAATACAAGCACAGTTGCTCAGGAAAAGCATTCTTTTTGTAACATTCTGACAATATAATACCAAATCCATCCACTAACTTAATTTTATGCAGATCACTAGGCCTATTTTTGCTTGACTGTAAATAACAAAGTCTTCAAAAAGGATTCAATGAGCATCTACTATATGCTTTGTATCTGGGAAAAATGGCTATGAACATTAGCCCCCAAAAGACTTAACTTTTAATGATAATACCTAAGGAGGCAAAAATATACTTCCTCCTGTATCCCAACTATATGACATACACAAGATGTTTAACTCCACAAAGTGTTTTATAAAATGTATAAATTATGGACCAAAGTATCATAATCTCTCTCCTTATGTCCCTTAGGAAGCAATACCATTTTTTAGTATACGGGTTAATATTTTTTTTCCTTAAAAAATTTAGAAGTTGACAGGTTGCTTATGCCCTTGCTTTATCTTAATTCAGATAATACAGAGATATTCTGTATTCTGTTTACATGAGCACATACCTTGCATTTTTAAATACATAGGCTTATATGGAAACTCAGACACACTGTTTTCACAACAGTCTAAACATATAAGGTTTTACTACATTACTATTTATGATTTTAGCTCAGTAGTTATTTGTAAAATCAGAATAATGTACCAGATGATCACCAATTCCTTAAAACACATTTAAAAAAGAATTCTAAAGTAAAATTATTTTCTATGATTTCCATAATCCTTTAATACCTACCTGTATTTCAGTAAGGTCTGGACTCATCCTTTCAAATATTTAACAAAAAGTATGCCACAATGACCAAAATATCTTTTATTCAACGGAAAACTAGTCAACCAGTAAAGCTTCAATACCCCACAAACCTTCAAACGTGGGGCTTGACTCAGACAACCTCTTCTGGCTGTGAACTGCTAATACTGCTATTAGAGGTCCCTAATTTAACTTTTTTACTTAATAAAAATAGCAGCAACACACTATATTTGTAATACTTTACAGATTTCAGAACGCTAGAATCTTAAAGCCTAATATATTAGAAAAGACAGTATGACTTAACAATAATAAATATAGCAGACTTTATAACAGTAACAAAACTAGACATAAACCAATCTCTTGCCAATTTACTGAGTTTTATTTCCTACACGATAATTAAATGCAAGCCTAGTTTTGAAGATATTAACAGAAGTATTCAATTGAAAAGAGATGAAAAGGGGTGCCTGGGTGGCTCTGTCATTAAGCGTCTGCCTTCGGCTCAGGTCATTATCCCAGGGTCGTGGACTTGAGCACCACACTGGATTCCCTGCTCAGCGGGGAGCCTGCTTCTCTCTCTCCCACTCCCCCTGCTTGTGTTCCCTCTCTCACTGTGTCTCTCTGTCAAATAAATAAATAAAATCTTAAAAAAAAAAAAAAAAAAAGAGGGGAAAAAAGGTCTCACCACTGTTTTGAGAATCAGCAGCTCTCTGATTACTTTCACCTCCACCCATACTTTCTTCTGTTTCTGTACCTGGATCAGTCCCATCACCACCCTATAAACAAAATATGATGACTAAAAGTACATAAATCAAAGTTATCTTAAACATAATAACCAATCTAAACCACAGTAACAACAAACAAAAAACACCAAAGGTATAAAAAGTTTTTGTGTTCTGAGAATTTACAGGCCTGTGAATATCCTTGGAAAACAGTATGTTTTCTAGCAAGTTCTTGAAGAAAGTGGATGGTCAAAATTCTAGCCAGTTACCTCAGCATCATCAGCTTCATATCCATCATTGCCATCCGCACTACCAGTGCCTTCGTTACTATCCTCACCCTCGTCTCCCATCCCTGTGTCGTCTTCATCATCGTCATCATCATCTTCATCTTCCTCATAATCCTGGTAGACAAATGCCCAAGTAAAAACAAAGACCTAAGATGTAGCACACATACCCTGGGGCAAATAATAATACTAAAAAAAATGTAGCACACATATTCTGCACTTTTTGATAGCATGTCTAAAAATTTCAGTGACACACTACTGATCAAACATAGGAGTTGCCCTGAGAGTTGTATGGAATTAGTTCAGTGGCAGCAAACACCCAAAATTGTGAGGCTTACTGGAATGAGTACTGTAATAATCAGTTCTGTATTCTGTTCACATGAGATCAGTTCAAAGATCAAAGCCCCTGCATGTCCACAAAGTGCCAGATGCCATTTTATTTCTAAATTTAAAGGGTGGCATTGAAGAAAACAAATCATGAAATTATACTACACTACGAGCTTTTAAAAAACATTGATTAATGAAAGGACTTAAAATATGCTTCAATTAGCAAAAACAAAAAACCTGCCATTATTTTTTTTAAAAATTACGGGACTATACAAGAAAAAAAATACCTTACTTTCTTCTTATCTCCAGAAATGATAGAGCTTATAATTAAATCCAGTCTCTCATCAATAAGATTTAAAATTAAGTTTAATTAACAAATTTAGCAAATCCTAAAGGTCTCAGCAATTAAAAAAGATGGATTTTTCATCCCTTGTTCTATGTTCAATTTCATTATAAAATGTTAATTTCAGAACTATTCGGATAAAAAAAGCAAAATAATCTATTTAAACTGACAGGGAAGCAGATGTGATTGGTTGATGAATTAGCAGTCACAAGGATTTGAGCATTTCATCCAGCAGTT
The DNA here is from genome assembly GCA_002007465.1 of Ailurus styani. Classification (NCBI taxonomy): domain Eukaryota; kingdom Metazoa; phylum Chordata; class Mammalia; order Carnivora; family Ailuridae; genus Ailurus; species Ailurus styani. The sequence continues at coordinate 476,011 of LNAC01000863.1, read as the reverse complement.
TAAAAACAATGGATGATTTACCTCATGTTCTCCATCATTTTCATCATCATCCTCTTCTTCATCATCACTGTCAATCACAATGACATCATCTCCTTTGCCCTGACCATCTTGGGATGAAGTTGTTGTTTGCTGATCTGACTGAAGGGGTCCAAGGTCTATTTGCAGAGACTGAGAGGTTTCTTCACTGTCTTCCATTGGAGTATAATCTCCCTGGGTAACTCCCTTTAAGAGTGAAAAAATGAAAACTTAAAAAATTTAGAACATCAAATATACCTAAAACTACCAGTGAGATACTGTGTGTATCTAAGACAAAAAAATACTTGTGGACTGGTAGCATTTTATTTTTAAAATATGTTTTTAAAAGCAGAATTAGGGTGCCTGGGTGACTCAGTTGGTTGAGTGTCTTTGGCTCAGGTCATGGTCCTGGGGTCCTGGGATCTGGCCCCCTATCAGGCTCCCTGCTCAGCAGGGGTCTGCTTCTCTCTCTCCCTCTGCCCGTTCCCCGCTCGTGCTCTGTCTCTCTGAAGTAACTAAATAAAATCTTTAGAGAAAATTAAAAAAAAAAAAGGGAATAAATTCGAGGCACCTGGATGGCTCAGTTGGTTAAGTGTCCAACTCTTGATTTGGGCTCAGGTCATGATCTCAGGGTCATGAGATGGAGCCCAGCATCAAGCCCCACATCAGGCTCCACACTCAGCACAGAGTCAGCTTGAGATTCCTTCCCCCTCTCCCTTTGTCCCTCCCCTCACTCACGTGCTCTTTCTAAAAACAGATAAACAATCTTAAAAAAAAAAAAAGAGCAGAATTAATTTGAAGCACATGCTAAGGAAAATACATCATTGGGTTTCTTTACTGTCTTCCCATAGAAGAATTATTAAAAACCTCATTGGCTAATCACTAAAAAAGAAAAAAATACATACATACAAATATATGTATATTCAAAACTACCAGAGTGATATTGTAGATCAGTGTGGTTCAACAGAATCATATTGTCATCCACAATGTGAGTCACATACATGATTTTAAATTTTCTAGTTGACATTTAACATTTAAAAAAAGTGAAATTATGTAATGATATTAATATATACAAAATATTTCAATAAGTTATCAAACTAAGAATTATTAATCAGATATTCTACCTTTTAAAATTTGTAATAAGTCTTTAAAACCCAATTTATACTCACAGCCTATCTCAATTCAGAATACCTATATCTGAAGTGTTCAACAGACAATGTGGTTAGCTGACAGTGCAGGTGCAAAACAAAGTCAGAAAAAAGAATATCCATGGGCCGGCAACTTACTATTAAAAAAAAAAAGTTTACTCCCCAAACCAGAAATAGTCTAGGAAATACACTAAACAAAATAAGCTATTATTACTGTAATTTTACAAAGGCATTTCTCCTCCTAAAAACTCACTATTCTAAGCCTTCAAACCAAATAAGAGACATCAGAAACAAAAATAATTCTTTGCTTAATTCATCCTCACAATTCCTGTTAGCTACTGAAATAAACTGTAGTTTAAAACCTTATTGTTATTTACTATAAAGAAATAAAATGTCTACTTTTTAGTTAAGCACCTGGCAATCTATTTTTTATACAAGCCTGAAACAATGTCTTATGAACTCATTATTCATAAAGATTATTTTTGCTGTAATGGAAAAAAATGAGCAATTCATGATATAATTAAAAATGGGCTTCAAAGTGATGTGCTTATTTCAAGAAAGGCAATACTTATAAAGAACATCTGCTTCATCGTCAGAAAATCAGAAAAACGAACTGTTTCACATTTAGTAGATAGTGCTAAAAGTGGAATGGAAGCCAAATGGTACTTCTGAGTCATAGACAATTTTGTCAATCTCAAGAAAAAGCTTTGCACAGAGATTTTAGTGTAATTTAACTAAGTGTGACAATAAATTACAAATTCACATATTATTTAAAATTGTTATTACACTCTTCAGATATGACACTCTGAAAGATACATGAAATAGAGGTCACTTAGAGTACTATGCATTCATCTTTAAGGTTTAGTTTTTTGTTCTTAGTCGAGGAAAATAGGGAAAATTAACTTAAAAATTAGTGCATCTAAGAAACTAAAATTCACTTGCAATCTATGGTTGCTTCTAATTAGCTTAATTCCTTAATTTCATATAGATAATTTTAGAATAAATGATCCTGAAAATTAATCCAGCAAAATCTCTTTCAAGGTAAAGAGTATAACTAGAAACTAGACAGCCTGAGTTCAAGTTCCAGCTCCAGTGCTATCAGAACTTGTGTATTTTACTTATCCAAGTATCAATTTCTTTATCCATACAATAGGGCTGTTAAGGATTAAGCTCATTAATAAATGCCAACGTCTTAGCACAACACTTGGCATACACGGTAATGAGTTTATTAGTAGTTAAGCTCTTAATATTACTATATTACGAATTCTCAATTAGAGTGGCAGAGCGAATGGAAGAAAAGTAAATAATGGTTTGAGCACCTAATGTGTGGCAGGTACTATTTTAGGTACTTTACAATACTAAAAATCATGTTATATTATTCCAACAGATAAAAAGACTAAGGCTTAGAGAGAATTAATGATTTTCCATAGTCACATTGCTTCTAAGTGGTATAGTCAGGAATGGAACCTAATGGTCTGTAGCTTCAGAGTCTACACATTTCCCCTAGTGAGGCTGTCTCTGGAGAAGCCTCGCTTAGAGTTCAGAAAATTAAAAAAATACACAAATACATTTCCTTTCATAGGTTATTTTAATTCAGTAAGAGAAGCAAGAGAGGGGAGAGCAACAGAGGACCACCAAAGGGGCACTATGGATTAACTCAAGACTCAGCCAGCACTCATACTTCTAAATAATTAATAGTGGATAATCTTTACTCATGACAACTCTTAGCTTGCAAAAATCTGTACTAAGTATAAACAAAAACACTTTTTCTTCTTCTTTTTAAAGATACTATTTATTTACTTACCAGAAAGACAGTGCGTGTGCGCATGCATGTGGAGGGGGGCAGAGTCACAGGGAGAGAGTCAAGCAGACTTCATGCTGAGCACAAAGCCTGACTCAGGGTTCAATTCTTATGACCCTGAGGATCATGCCCTGAGCCGAAATCAAGAGTCAGATGCCCAATGGACAGATGCCTAACGGACTGAGTTAAAAAAATATTTCTTTAACAAAGTTTCTAAGGCAGTATGCTAATTAGTAATAAAGCAAAGCAGAAATTGCAATGGTAATTCTAGTATTTCATTAAATATAAAAGCAGCAAGTTAAAAAGAAGTCCAAATAATGTTTCAATTTGTCAAAGCCAATTTCATTCATTAAAAGCAACAATTTGTTATTTTAAATATGTTTACTTACTTCTCCAATGGAATCTTGAGAATCTTGGTTGTATACTTGAGTTTCTACCTCTCCATCAGTACTTTCTTCTGCCATAACTTCTTCCTGAATCATAACACACAAGCATATTAACCAGATCAATTCACTAGATGTGGGATCACCTGCTAGGCTAGTTCTCTCAATAAAATAAAGCTTAAATCTATAATTTTATGAAGCAGTACAATATAAATGTTCTTACATTTATATGATATAATCAATCACGTTCCTTGTCAGTATAAATAAGACAAACACAAATTAAATACATGCTAATTAAATTAACTGAGTAGTCTTAATGTTTGGAGTAAAACTTAATTCACTACAATTTTAGCTTCAACAAAAGAAAATAAAGGAATATAGTTTTGGTTAATCTGAGAAAAAGATGGCAGACAACAGTTTAAAATGTCCACGAAACTTAAACTACTTATTCTTTGAATGAAAAAAACGCCCAACTTTGAAATGGAATACAACTTAAATTTTTATAACTGTGGTTTGTTTTTGCTTTTTTTTTTTTTTTAAAGATTTCATTTATTTGACAGGGAGAGAGAGATCACAAGTAGGCAGAGAGGCAGGCAGAGAGAGAGGAGGAAGCAGGCTCTCCACCGAGCAGGGAGCCTGATACGGGGCTCGATCCCAGGACCCTGAGATCATGACCTGAGCCGAAGGCAGAGGCTTTAACCCACTGAGCCACCCAGGCGCCCCTGTTTTTGCTCTTTTTAAGGGGGGGGGGGATGTTGGGGAGAAGGGACAGAGGAGAGGGAGAGAAAATATTCAGTAGGCTTCACGCCCAGCGTAGAGCCTAAAGTAGGGCTCAATCTCATGACCCTGAGATCGTGACCTGAGCTGAATCAAGAGTTGGATACTTAACTGACTGAGCCACCTAGGTGCTCCATAACTGTTTTTTAACTGAAATGATAAATAATTCAATTAAAGATATACTAAGAATTAGAAAAAAATATTGGCAACAGCAACAATACCTGAGCTGTCGGTTCAAACTTTAATAGGAGTTTTTTAGGTACTAGAGTCTGGCCCCAACAGGTCCATTCACCTACTAACGTTGTAACTGAAAGAGTATCTTACCTCAGTTCCTACAGGGGTAACACTTTTCAACTTCTTTGGAAGAGGCATTTCCACTGTGTCATCAGAGACTTGATCTGATGCTTCTATGGTGCTATCCTCTTCCTCTTCACGTGTCCGTTTAGGCAAAGAAGAACTTGGGGTAGCTGACACTTTGGGATTACATAATTTAAATCTTGAATTAGAGGATGATAATGAACTCAATGAGACAAAATTAATTTTTGAAATATTTTGGTCATTTAACTAAAGAAAGATACAGTAAACACAGTTCAACATAATTTAATAATTTATTCCTGCTAATATCTATAAACAAGGGGCAACCTATGCTCTAAATGAATGGTCTTATAGTATCAATCTCACCTGTGGTTAATAAACCCCATCAACTTTTACAGCAATGCATTCGATTCACTATGTAGTGATATATAACTGCAAAGTTTACATAAGCCCTTCTATAGTTATAAAACCCAGGACCTCCTATGATAACAAAACTTGCATGTTTAGATTTGAAAATCCTTATATGGTCTTCTCTTACATGTCTTTTTTCTCAGGACCTGCATTAACTTACATATACTGTTATGGGGTTGTATCATTTTAAAAATAAGTCAAAATAACTGGAGGAGAAGAAAGATCTGAATGACAAAAATGAGTGATCTAGTAGTAAACATGAAATCAAGTGTTAGGAACCCATTTGTCCTTTCTAACACCTGTTAGAAAACAAGTATGTACAAAGAATACTCAAGATGTGCATTTTATAACCAAGAAACTACAAATGCACAGGTCTACTCTGACTTCATTTTAAAATTAAATTGCCAAAAATAAAAATTAAAAAAATAAAAATCAATCAATCAATCAAATCAAGCTTACCAGTGCCAAATACTGCTGTGGAAGTAGAAGGCCGCTCAACTGGCGAACTCTGTACAACCTCTACTATGTTGGGAGATAGCTCTTGATTTGCAGGCTCAATCTGGGGATGACTCTGCTGGGTAGGCTGCACAAAAGCTGTAGCCTGTGTTTGTTGCTGAACAGTTAAAATAGGCTGAGAGATAGAAGGCTGGACATTAGGACTAGTAGAACGGACAGAACCACTTGTGCTTCCAAAAACTGGAACGTGTTCCACAGGCCCTTCTGATTGCATAGCTGAAAAATAATTACAATACTTAATTAAGTCTTCTATTCTTAGCAAAGCTGGATTTTCCCTCCTTACTGTGTAACTGGTAATGTTTTGCACAGTTATTTGTGTACATCTCTTACTACTCACTAACCAAAATGTATGAGTAAACATAATTTATTATGCATTTTTTGTGATGCCTACGTGGCTGCTATGGTAGTATGTAGTATGGTGGCATAATTAAATATCTAAAACTCTTTGTATCTAAGATTTTATTTAAATTACAACTAAATAAGATAAATCTAAGAAGCTCAAAGACAAATTATAAATTTTTATTAAGCATCAATAAGGAGTAAGAAGCTACCCAGGGGAACAAAGTGGAAAAAGTCAGTTTCAGTGAAAAAGTGGTTTTGGGTTGAGCCACTGTTTTAGTACAGTTTTCCAAGGTGGATTTCATATCATCTTCCTTAACTATTAGAAGTAAAAATGTTGGGGGCGCCTGGGTGGCTCAGTGGGTTAAAGCCTCTGCTTTCGGCTCAGGTCATGATCTCAGGGTCCTGGGATCGAGGCCCGCATCGGGCTCCCTGCTCGGCAGGGAGCCTGCTTCCCCCTCTCTCTCTCTGCCTGCCTCTCTGCCTCCTTGTGATCTCTCTCCCTCTGTGAAATAAATAAATAAAATCTTAAAAAAAAAAAAAAGAAGTAAAAATGTTGGCCTTAGAAAAACAAGCTGTGTTATTTTCCTCCTCCTTCAGCTTCAAAACAAAACAAAGCAGAAAGGAAGGGAATGGAAGGAGGGAGGAAATTTGCTGCATTAATGAGTATCCTAGGAGGCTTACCCTTGAAAATATTAACTACTCACTTTTATTATATGCTTGACTTTAGCTTTAGTGGAAGTCTCATTTATCCTTTAAGTTACTGTCACCTTCTCATAATAAATCTAAATAAGCAGTCAGTCCAATCAGATCTGTTACCATTTTACTTACCTTCCTGTGATTCTACTTGTGTAGTGGGCATCACTGTAGCTGTTGGGGTAGTAGTAGGATTTGTAACAGTTGCGGGTGTGACCATTGGGCGGATACTAGCCCTGGGTGTTGACTTATTCCCAGCCATAGCTGCAGCTGTCACTTTACTTGGCGTAGACACAACAGGAGTAGGCTTGATATTGGCTGTTGGTGGGTCTGATGTGCTGGCACTTATAGAGGGGAAAATGTAAGAATAATGATTCATAAAAAATTACTATAAATATCCCTTAAAAAGTACACATACTTAAAAAAAAGCACCACATAATCATAAAAAAGGACAAAATTGGAGGTATCATGATCCCAGATTTCAAGTTATACTATAATAATCAAAAGAGTATGGTACTAGCACATAAACAGACAAAATATCAATGAAGCAGAATAGAAAGCCCAGAAATAAACCCATGATTATATGTTCAATTAATCTATAACAAAGGAAGCAAGAATATACAATGGGAAATCTTTCAGTAAATGGTGTTGGGAAAACTGGACAGCTACATGCAAAAGAATGAAACTGGGGACCACATTCTTAGACCACACACAAAAATAAACTCAAAATGGATTAAACACCTAAATATGAGACCTGGAACCAGAAAAAGCCTACAAGAGAGCACAGGCAGTAATTTCTCTGACACTGGTCATAGCAACATTTTTCTAGATTATGTCTCCTGCGGCAAGGAAAACAAAAGTAAAAATGAACATTGGGATTATAGCAAAATAAAAAGCTTCTACACAGCAAAGGAAACAATCAACAAAACAAAAGGCACTGTACTGAATGGGAGAAGATAATAGTAAATGATATATCTGATAAGGAGTTAACATCCAAATTCATTCATTCATTCAAAAAAAAAAAAAAAAGAATTCACGCAATTCGACACCAAAAAAACCCAAATAATCTAATTAAAAAATGGGCAGAAGACACAAACAGATGTTTCTCCAAAAAAGACAAACAGATGGTTAACACACACATGAAAAAATGCTCAACATCATTAATCATCAGGGAAATGGAAATCAAAACCACAATGAGGTGGTTTTTTTCCTACAAGTCAGAGGGCTAGTATTAAAAAGACAAAAAATAACAAGTGTTGGCAAGGATGTGGAGAAAGGGAGCCTTGAGCACTGTTGGTGGGAATGTAAACTGGTGCAGTCACTCTGGAAAAGAGTATGGAGGGTCCTTAATAAATTAAAAATAGAATTAACATATGATCCAGTAATTCTACTACTGGGTATTTACACAAAGAATATGAAAACACTAATTTGAAAGAATATATGCACCCTGTGTTTACTGCAGCACACTGACATTAGCCAAACAATGGAAGCAGCCCAAGTGTCCATCAACAGATGAACAGATAAAGAAAATATGGTATATATACAGAATGGAATATTACTCAGTCATAAAAAGACCAAAATCTTGCCACTTGCAACAACATGGACGGATTTAGAGGGTGAAGGAAGTAAGTCTGATAAAGAAATACCGTATGATTTCACTCATATGTGGAACTAAAGGAACAAAACAAAGAAAAAAAGAGACAAACTAAAAAGAGACTTAAATATAGAGAACAAACTGGTGGTTATCAGAGGGGAGATGGCTGGGGGTGGTGAATGAAATAGGTGAAGGGGATTAAAAGTACCCTTGTTGTGATGAGCAACTAAGTAACACACAGAATCACTGAACCACTATAATACATCCAAAACTAGCATGACCCTGTATTTTAACTATATTAGAATTAAAAAGTAAATAAACCAAGAAACACTGAGCTGTACTCTTTAAGTAGGTGAATTGTGGGGGTTGTTAATTATATCTCAATAAAGCTTTAAAAAAAAAAGGGCACCACGTGTTTCTTCAATAAGTGTTTAGCAAGTATGATCACGATATAAACATAGACCCTATTAATTCTATTTTTCCAAACACTGCTTTGGGTACTTTTGGCACATTAAAAAAAATTATATAGTTCTATATTTTTGTTCATTAAGTATTTTAAAACTCTTATTGAAGTTTTGAATCTAAGCATTAAAAACTATGCAAGAAATGCTCTGTAATGGTGCATCCTGACAATGTAGAGTGTATTCAACTGTTGATCACTGAACTCAAGAGTTAGCCTAGCTTCTTAAATGTTATCACATAACATCACAGAGAAAATCAGTAGCCTCTTACAAGTCTAAAAGATGAAAGATATCTTGTTTTTTGTCACAAAGCTCTACCTCATAGGACTGAAAGTATGCTGAAAACAAGAGTTCTGGAAAACAGGGTTGCTAACTACATGGTGCAGTTCTGCACAGATGAACAGCTCTTTAGTACATATTTTTATAATATAGATTTGTTTTCTCCTCAAAGATCACTAACTCTTGCCTGAACTTTAAAAGAAAAAACAGATTAACAAACTGTGAAAGAACTAAAACTCACATTCCTCTTTCACCAGAAGCTGGAGTTGTTTTCAATGTGATCTGTCTCTGCTGTTCTGGGACCTATAAAAAGAAAACTATGGATTATTTTGCCTACCCTACAAGAGTTCACTAAACAATGCCATCAAAATATTTTACTTTTATTAATTCTCTCTGTATACTTTGTTTAGCCAAAATTCACTGACAAAGGCTTCTAAATCAGATACCTTCAAGTAAAATATACAAAGACAGAATGATTTGTTATTTACACAGAATTAGCTAACCACCTTATTAGTTGATTCTTGAGGCTCATCTCTCTGCTCAAGGTGTCTCTCTTGATGCTCTCGGAGTTCTCTTTCTAAGCGACTAATTCGACCTTCATACTGGGATTTAAGAGCAGTCATTCGAACATCCAATTCATCTTTCTGCTGATCTAAGGCTCCATTCCTTTGTTTAAGCTCCTCATTTTCTTTAGTTAACTGATCTTTTACACCTAAAGAAGTAACCATGTGATTCTATTAATATTATAATCAAACACTCAAAGTAAAGAACACTTGTGCACTTCATCAGGTACACTAAGGTCATTATGATTCTATTCCTGAGCATCTGCAATTAATTCTGATACACAATTTATCTGAATAAGCAAAATTCTAAATATGTCTATATTTATTACTCCAATATAAAATGTACCTACTGCAACATAAAAATATGTAACTTTCTCTAAGATCTCGTAAAGATAAAGGATATCCATAAACTGCAGTCGGAAGTCCTTTTACATGGTCTTTAGCATTTCAACATATTATTAAAATACAAAGATATTATAAATTGCCAAATATTCATTACATATAATCTAAAGCACATACTAAAAAATAGGTAACTTTTTAAAAATGAAATAATTGCTGAAACACTGTATTACAGAACATTAAAAAAACTGCTTACGATAAAACCTAGCTGACTGGCCATTTTATCTACTCACTCACTAAGCAGAACAGCAGGCAAAGTGCACTAAGGTCCAGAACATTGCAGAACAGGGCCCTTCACAAACTGGATATTATATTCTCCCTGAAGCGCTGGAGGGCCCCTCAGAGAAGTGAGGCAAGTAAAATCACTGGGCTGGTAAGATCCAATGCCATCTAGGAGTTTACAGAAGGCCTCTGAACAGCACGCTGTGGACTCAACGGATCACCAACAGAAGGTACTAACAGTTACACAACAAAGCAGAAGGACAGCAGTACTTCCTATTACTAGCTAACAATTAGGAAAGATTCATAAACAGATGAGGGACATCCTCATCATTTCAAAATTCAGATTGCTCTAATTTTGTGTCTAATTAAATAAGCTTATATATATTTTAAGAGGGCTCCATGCCTAGTGTGGAGCCCACGTGAGGCTCAAACTCACAACCACGAGATCAAGAGCTGAGCCAAGATCAAGAGTCGCTCAACCAATTGAGCCACCCAGGCGTCTCACCCTAACATTTAAAGCACACACACAGAAACCACTCTATAGCATTTACTTATTTCTTCCCCTTTAAGTCTGCAACAAATAATCAACTTTCACTGTCAAGTTCAAACGTTACCATGCACAGAAATTTACCAGCTAAATGTGCAATCTTTGACTTTGCTGCTACAATGGCCTTCCTTGTTTTTTCTTCCTTTTCAGTTATCTGCTGTCGAAGCTGCTCCTCTTGTGTGGTTCTATCTTGAAGATCCTGACGAAGCCGTGAAAGCTCAGACTGAAGCTGCACAGTCTGTTCCTGCAGATTTCTTGCTTCTGCCTCTTTTTCAGATAATGTCTTTTAAAGAAATGCAAAGTATTCACCATATAATTCAATCAAATCAATATAAACTGTTAATATAAAATGTCACACAGAATTAAAATATAACTTATTAATTTGCTTATTTAGATTAAATGGAAGTATAAATGTAAAATGGTGGTCAAAACCACCATTAAAGTGGATACTTGAAGACTGGATACTATTTACATACATGAATCATTCAGGTATAAAGGATAAATATGCATAACAAAGATTATATATTTTTCATATGAAAAGAGAAAGAGTGTTTAATATATATTTCTTCAAGTATTTAACAAGCAAATAATTAGGGACATACATTCTTCAGTACTCTCACACTCATACCTTCTGCAGATTTTCTACTTGACTCTCCAGTGATTTTGCCTTTGTTTCAGCTTGACTGAGGGTATCTTTGAGTTCCTGCATTTCTTGGACTGAGACGTGCTGTTCCTGGTGGTCTCCTGAAGACTGAGCTGAGGTCTCCATGACCTAAGATGACAAGCAATAATAATACACTTTCCCATTCATACTTAGTAATTCTACTTCTAAAAGTTCATCTAAGGAAATAATCACAACTACACAAAAAAATTTATCTTAAAGGGTATTCATAAGTGAATTTTCTATGGAATAACTCTACTGCCTGGAAATAAGGTTATTAGTTAAATAAGTTAGGGTTTTTCATACAACTGGATATTAGCCATCTAACCAAAATGTTGCACTGTAGATGGATGTCTGACATAGAAATGTATTTTCACAGTAATGAGTAAGGTGAAAAAGCAGGCTACAAAAAAATGATCTTACTTCTTTGGAAAAACATATTATACATATTAAGAAAAGCATACTGAAGTCCTAAGAGCAGTCAACACCAAGGGTTAACAATTTTGGATTTTTAAAATATATTTTCTAATCTAATAGGTGCTAAATATGTAATTAAGTCAACATACAAGTTTTTTTACTTTTAGGAAATTAATTCAGATTCAAAATGTAGTAAGAACTAAAAAATTCTTTTTGATAGGTGGTTAATGTATACTATTGATATAACACTATAAATAAAGCCTGATTAATTATAAAGAACTATCATTTTTCGATATATACAATTTTAATCAGCAGTGAGGTAGAAGAACAGGTCTGAAAAGGAGCAATATTAAAGACTGGAAAACTAAACTAAAAATACCTAGCGTTTACTAAAACTTCTTTATGAACTTAAAGTGTAATTTGAAGCATATTAAATATAGAGCAAATCTTAAAACCAAATAAAGATATCAATATAAGCTTACAAGCATGTTCACAATCTAAAGACCAATAATAAAAATAATAAATAAGACTTTCAGGAATCATTATTTATGTGTGTAAGTATATAAAACAAAATTATGTATGCCAAAAAATTAATATATGCACATATAGAAAATGAGAAAAAAATTACTTCAAAATACCTTATCCTGTTGTGCTTTAAGTTCTTCATATTGAGTCTTGTATCTGCGCCCAATCTTCTTGACCTGAGTAATAGTTTTGACTTTTTCTTGGATATCAATTATTTTGGCATCTAAGTCCTTTTGAATGGTTTCCTTTTCAGTTCTTAATTTATTTAAGTCTTCCTTTAGACTCTGGATTAAGTTCTGGTTGTTGGTCAAAGATGCATTTGATCTAAACAAAAAAAAATGGGGTAAAGGAGAAAGATAAGTATAGGAGACTTTTTTCAAATTTTAAAATCCTTTAATTTACATTACTGTATGCTTTACTATGTTCGGTATTTTAAAATACTAAAACACATACACACTCCAGAAGATAATTCCTTTAATTATGAATCTGTGGTCCTTTAGATTTTATTCCCTTACTGTAAAGGTATACATGCCCACTTTAGAGAAGAGAAAACCTGAGCTACCAGTGGCTAATTAACATGCACAACTTTACACAGTAATCAAATGTTGGTACACAGATTTTAATCTACTTCTGCCTGATATCGAATCTACAGTCTTTCTACCATATTGGGTGTTGAGAAAGTAAGTTAGGCTTTGTAGTCTTTATCACATGTTCTGCCTTTTTTATAATGTTCTTCCTTTTTTACAACTTAAAAATGTGAAAATCTTTCTTAGCTTACAGGCTGTGCAAAAACAGGCATTTAGGTTATAGTCTGCCAACCCCTGTACTTTTATCATAAACTGAATTTGAGATCAGATGACCAGAATTAAGAGTATGGGTTTAACAACTACTAACTGTGACCTTGGGTACCTTTGTTTCCTCATCTCTGAAATCAGTATTATCCTTCCTACTCAAAATGCCAAACTATTATTAAAAAAAAAAAAAATATAGATGAGAAAAATCTGTAAGCTGTCAAGCTTTATAGGAGGGATTGACATAAACAAATGACATAAAACTTCGAAAAGGTAAACCAGAAACATCAATTTTAATATTAAATTCCTTAACTTTATTTTTTAAAGCAAGCAGACTCCTGGCTGAGCATGGAGCCCAATGTAGGACTCAATCTCATGACCCCAGAATCATGACCTGAGCTGGAATCAATTTCTTAACCAACTCAGCCACCCAGGCACTCCTAAATTTCTTAACTCTCAAAGGACAATAGTTCACTGTAAGTTCATTTAAAGAAACGTCTTTTTTTTTTTTTAAGATTATATTTATTTGAGAGACAGAGGGAGCAAGAAGGAGGGGCAGAGGGGAAGCAGACTCCCAGCTGAGTAGTAGGGAGCCTGATGAGGGGCTTGATCCCAGGACCCCGAAATCATGATCTGAGCCAAAGGCAGACACTTAACTGACAGCCAGATGACCCCATTTAAAAATTTCTAATTTAAAAACTTCTGTTATTACACACTTTCAAAATACTCATAAATATACACTAACCAAAAGAAGAAAAACCTACTTGCAGAAGTTACTCTGAGGTATAGATTTTTAAAAAGCAATAATCTTATATGAGGGCATAAAATTAAATTACGGCTTGCTTGGCTTCAGAAAGTAATAAAGGGAAAGCCACATGTAAGGGCTCCAGCAAGTTTCATTCTTTCTAAACTCAGGATGCACTTGGAGAGTCAATATGTAAAGAGTAGAAATAAACTTGCCTAAGAATTCATACACTAATAGACAACTTATGGCTTCTTTCCATTTACCTTGCAATTTCAGCTTTAAGTCTCCCAATTTCTTCAGTCAACTGCTGAATACGCTTGGTATGAACTTCTTTTTCAGAAAGGAGCTTCCGATATTCTTCTGTATCTGGATCTTTCTGTTGACTTACTAGATGCTAGAGTAGCAAAATTGCATAATACGGTTTTATAGATTTTATGAAACTAATGTGCTATAAAACTAATGCTCTAATAAAACAACACCATTATCTAATTACGTTTATGTAAGATGTCTCATATACATGGTGATCAAGCACCAAACTACAAAATAAGACTGAAGCTTTGGTCTGTTTAGCTAAAAAGCCTAGCAAAATGGGAAAGGGAAATAAAGTAAATGTCATTATGCATTATTTTTTCACAACTGCAAACAAATATTTCAAAATAGTTATAAAGGAGCCAAATAAAGGACTCTAAAGAAATTATAAGCTTTTAATATTAAATATCTATTTTCACTAAAGTGACATTTATAAGAAAAAGTCTATAAATCATTACAATTGAAACAAAAATATGAAGATGATCCCAAATGTACCTGATTCCATTAGCCAGGAAAGAGAGCAGCAAAATTTAAGAAAAAAATCTAGGTTTGGGAAGATCACTCTCCTTTCTTGATTTTTCAGATTGCTTGTGTGACAAAAATAGGAGTAAGCGGGCTCTAAAATTTGACAATCCTATACAGATAATAAGTTACCATTCTAGACTATTTTCTTTTCTTTTTTAAAGATTTTATTCATTTGACAGAAAGAGACACATCAAGAGAGGGAACACAAGCAGGCGGAGTGGGAGAGGGAGAAACAGGCTTCCCGCAGAGCAGAGAGCCCGATGTGGGCTCGATCCCAGGGACTCTGGGATCATGATCTAGTCGAAGGCAGCCAGTTAACGACTGAGCCACCCAGGCGCCCCTCTAGCCCATATTCTAGGTGCTGGGTAACACCTGGTATTAATTTTTTTGTAAAATGAAAAGTAGCATTATGTCTTCATTTTTACAAATGAGAAAAACAGGTTCAGAAAGATTAAGGAGCTCTCACAAATCACGTAACTAGCATCTGGCAAGGAAGATTTCCAACCTTTTGTTTCAATCTAGAGCTGGAGTTTCTAACATTTCCGGTGAACAAGTCTTTTTAAAGCGCTTTGGTAAACTAGACAAATCCATTTTATTATGCACAAAAATATTTTAGAAATAAAGGAAAAGCACAAATTGGAATTTAAGGAAATTAGCCACTTTCTAAAAATATATATATAAAATACTTTTATCTTCTTAAATGTTGCCCTATTATTTACTAATCAACGTTTCCATGTTTAATTGCATTTACCTGGTTCCGTGCTTTCCAACGTTTGACATCTTCTTCTAGTAACTTCTTCTCTGCTTGCAACATACCGCTTTTCTCACTCAGCTCAGCATTTGCTTCTTGTAAGGGTAAAATATCTAACTCCAGTTTCCTTACCTGAAAATAGTGCCAGTATTTTTAAAATCTCATGTAAAAACTCTAACCTTATTAAAAATGACTCTATTCTTGATTAGTAAGTTCCAAACCTTTGCTTGCATCTGCTGTAGATCCTGTTCCAGCCTCTCTTTCTCTTCTCTTAGCATCTTATTGGTCTCCATCACTACATTCATTGTTTCCGTTTTCTTCATCAGTTCCTCATGCTGGGCCATTGTTTTTGCAGTTACCTAAAGATTTCAAACACATGTGTACACCAACATCCAACATTTGGTGAAGACCTACCTTTTCCTACCACTTCTAATCTTCCCTACATAAAGTAAAAAGAATTTAAATATCAGCTTTTAAAATGGAAATTTTTTAAAGTTTTACATGTTTCTTTTTCTGTGATGCAAGCTAACTACAAAGAGTTTAAACAAATGCAAGAAATTATAGAGATGAAAGTGAAAAGATACTACAAACCCCACCACAAATAATCAGTACTAACAGTGGGTAAAAACATCAATTCAGATCTCTATTAATCTTTATCTATTCTTTTTCTTGATATACTGAATTCATTAACAGTTTTAAAGTGATGTTATTCTGTCCTCAGTCCCCTCCCCCCTTGTTCAGAAATTCATTTCATTCAGTTGTTTCATTATTTTGTTTGTGAGCAACTTTACTGAATATTTGTTCAATTGTGAGGAACTTCTTTTCTGCTCTCAATGGGTATAATTGTCTATCGTTCATACATTACTTTATTCCCTCACCATTTTTAATGCCTTGGCTCAGGCCAAGGAAGAAGTTACAGCAATGAATCAAAAAGAGAAACCACGGGCCCTCCTCACCATTCGACTGAAGCAGTCTTCATTTTCCACAGTAGTAAATTTTCTAGATACGTCTTGTAGACCTCAAAGTACCAGAAAGGAAGCTCCCACTCAAAGGCAACTTATCTTAAGATACTGTAAATGATACTAATTTTTTGTCCATTTGAAATATATAGTTATGCTGTAACAAATCATCCTGTCAAATATAAGCACTGTCCACAAAGTCGAACTTCTGGGATTAGGAAAGTATATTTAAATTGATTCCCATCATAACCAGTAGGACACATCTAACTCAACTGTGAAAAGACGCATTGCACAATCACCTTGCTGCTGATTATATGGCTTAGGGTCTCTGCTTGTCCCCTCTTCCTTCCCTTGCTTCCCTGCATCTCTCTTTCCCTAACAGCGTGGGGTGGGTGGCTTGCTAGAGTAGGTGTGAAGGTTTCAGGTCACAGACTGTGAGACTACTGGTGGGTGTGCGGGGGTGCTCCAGATATACCCCTGATTTCTTTAGGTCCGAAATAATGCCCAACCCCCAAAGCCACTGTCCTTTCTTCACTTCCCACTACCACCCTTGGCCAAAGCATGGGTTGTAATCCCCTCTCTTTCCTCTGAAATTGGCCTTTAGTGAGCAATTCAGGGCTTTGCCTATGTCTTTTCCCCCACCTTAACTGAGACATGCTGCTTTTACCTTCCTCCTCAAGTGCCTATGTGCACCATCACCACTTCCATGACTCTTCCTTGCTTTGGCCAGAAGCCATCAAGTAAGGTTGGAAAGTCTCTGACTTCCCTTGTTTAGTTGTGGAACCACATTTACTCCCTCTCCACCAGCCTTGGAATGAATATTGGGTCCTTAGCCCTGCCACCCTCTGCTGCTATCATCAGCTGATGTGGCTCTTTAGCTCAGGTTTGATAACATGAAAAGTCACCAGGGGTACTCAGACCTGCCAGCTCTCAAAGTTCTTGGTGGTTAAACTTGGAGAAAGGCCACAGAACAAACCTGTAAGCACACATGTGCCCTCTGAATGAACTGTATTCTTTTCCTGTAATTGCTTTTGCTTTTAAAAATTGAAGAAGTCTTTTCACAGAGTTTTCATTTGGTCATCCCTGTAATCCATTTGAGTCTAGTTTGGAATCTGACAACTAGAACAAAAAGAACCTTGAATTCGGTGCATACTTTGGTTTTGGTGGGGCTGCTTCTCAAGGTCCTCAGCAGGGATTAAGGACTCGATGTGCATGGCAGATCCCTAAAATTGGTGGGCCTGATTTCCTGGCAAATTGCTGCTTTTTCCCATTTTTCTGCTCAAGACCAGTAAATGCTGAGATGAGGATGCATACTGAAATAAAAGTGATTCATTGCATTCTAAGGTTTTTTTCTTTTCTTTTTAATTTAATGTTTGTTAAGACCACCTTTCAAAGCAGCAACTAACAAGTCCGAAAAGCAATCGATGTTTCCATTAATCTTTCTCTGGGGGGGAAACCTTAGTTCTAAGGATTTAACATTCTGTAAGTAAAGTTTAATGTAACAGAATTGTGTAAGCAGCCTTTTCATCAGCAGAACTACTGCCTGCTTTTAATGTAATAAAATTGTGGCTCAGCATTGCCATCCTACACTGTTCCTACTCAGGTATTATTATTTTTTTAATTAATTAATTAATTTTAGAGAGAGAGAGAGAAGGAGCATGTGCGTGCAAGTTGGGGGAGGGGGAGAGAGAGAGAAAGAGAGAAGCAGACTCCCTGATGAGCCTGACATGGGGCTTGATCCCAGGACCCTGAGATCATAACCTGAGCTAAAATTGAGAGTTGGTCACTTAACTGACTGAACCACCCAGACGCCACTTGCTTTGGTATTATTTCTGATATAACATGTGTTACTTTTTGCTTCTTCTGATTTTATGTAGGAGTTGGTTTTCCCCTGACTTTGTCAGTTGGGAATTTTCTAGTATTATTGGCCTAAAGGAACATTAATATGCAATTTTTTTAAAAAACCCTGATTCTGCTCTTTTTCCTCCAAATGTTAAAGCCACAGAATTGGAGGGTCTGTTTACTTCCATGATGAGATATGTTTGAATTGGATTGTTTTCTCAAGATGTAATTCTGAAACTTTTCATTCCTGTATGAAAACATAAATCCCATAACTCTACTCACTTTCCCCTGGGTTTCAACAGTTTTTCTCTAGCAGTCATTCCAATAGCCATTCCAACTCCCTATCAGTTAAAAGAAGATAAATGATTCTAGGTCTTAATTTCCTTCCTTCCAAATGTGAAGTTATATTACTACATATTCTCAGAATGAGGGCACTGAAATGATAAGCTTTTGGGCTGTAGTGTGGGTTAAGGAGTTGAGCTTATGCTGTGACCATCCTCTCACTACTGCATCTTCTTTTCCTTTCCTGGTTGATAGTTTTGACTATTTTTTACTCCCTTGCTAAGGAAGAAGTATTCTGTAGCAGTTTCTATCTATAACCCTAACCAAGAATAACTACTCAGACATATATGTGACTACTGTAATAATAAAGATAACTGAAATTTATTAAGTACTAACTATGCACCAGACACATTTCTAAATGCTTTGTGTACTTTATCTCACTTAATCCTTATTATCATCCCAATATTACAAATGTGGAAATTTAAGAGCAGGGAAATTAATATACCTAAGACACACATCTAATGGTATGAAGCTAGAATTTAAAACCAGGTAGTCTTATTGCCACTAGTCTTTTACCATTATGCTGTATCACTGTTATAATGTTTTAATAGTTTATGAGTTTAGGAAAAGCGCTTATTTCAAATAAAATTTTATGTCCTAAGAAACAAAAATGAGCTCTCTTTTAACAACTGCTTTTTTAAAGCTTAGGATACATACCTGGACTTTCTCTCTTTCAGCATTTAGACTATCCTGCAGTTCCTGCAGCTCTCTTTCTAAAAGTTCAACTCTTTGTCGATAACGCAGACTCTCAACCTGAGCCACCTCAAACCTGGTTTCAGCAATTTCTTTTTCTCGTCGTATAAATCTACAAGAACATGTGAGATTTTATTTGGGGGGAAAAAACCGCGAACAACACAGCATTTCAAAACTTGGATAATTTTTAAGATGACAAAAACCATTGACTTCAATAACTATTTTTACATCTTTTAATTAATAAATAATAATGAGGCTTTTTAAAATTATAAACAGTGGCTTTAGAAATGTGCATCTTTAAAATAATCAAAAGGCATTTAGTTTTTCAACGAATCCCCTCAAGTCCTTACTATCAGATGCAACTTAATAATTTCTTTAACTCGGCATAGGTCTAAATGTCAAAAACGACCACTAAGGAATGGATGGAATGAGCTTTGTAAGTAAAGAGCACATAGCCCCCACTTCCCTAATTTATTTGTTTATAGTTACATTACACGGTTGTTGGTATACCACAGAAATGAAGCACTGGATTTACCTGAGGATTTCTAAGATTTGTTCTTGAGATTTTCCTTCCTCACTGAGAGATACATTCAAGGGACCTTGTACACCTTCTTTCACAGAGGCAACAACCTTGTCACTTAATTTTTCAATCTGATCATGAAGTAACCTGTTTTGTTTCTCTAGATCTTCACAGCGAGACATACACTTGGCAACTTCATCCTGTAAACAACAATCTATTATAATAGCAGACCTTCCAGTGTACATTTAAAAAACCCAAACCTTTAAATTCTCCAGAGCATTCTACCATGATGTACAATAATACCTTTAACATTCTCTCTCTTTCCTCCCAAGATGCTTTACACTCCAATAACTGTGATTCTGCTTTCTGGGTTGTTTCTTCCAAATGCTGACGGACTGATGCCATTTTGGAAACCTGTTCCTTGGCAGCTTGCAGAGCTTCAACATCAGCAGCATGTAGCATCAATTCTCTCTCATACTTATTCTGAGCTTCCACAGCTATTTTAGCCTGTACGAAATTATTCCCCCATTGATATAAAATTAAAAACTCATAAGGATAGTCAGTATTTTCTGAAAAGATGCATGTTATATTATTTGTAACAACAAAAGACAACCTAAATGTACCAAAATAGAATAATTAGCTGTATCTATTTAATGAAATATATGCATGCTGCTTACAAGAGTTCCATTTTAGACCTAAAGACAGTTGCAGATTAAGGGAAGGGATGGAGAAACATTTATCATATAAATGGAAGTTAAAAGAAAGCCGAAGTAGCAATACTTGCATCAGACAAAATAGATTTTAAACCAAAGACTGTAACAAGAGATGAAGATGGGCACTATATCATAATATCCAACAAGAAAATCTAACAATTGTAAATATTTATGCCCTTAACATGGGAGCACCCAAATAAATAAAACAATTAATAACAATCATAAAGGAATTCATTGATGATAATACAGTAATAGTAGGGAACTTTAACACCCCAGTTACATCAATGGACAGATCACTGAAGCAGAAAATCAATAAGGAAACAATGGCTTCGAATGAAACACTGGACCAGATAGACTTAACAGATATATTCAGAACATTTCATCTTAAAGCAGCAGAATACACATTCTTTTTGAGTGCGCACGGGACAGTCTACAGAATAGAATCTTATCACATGCTAAGTCACAAGTCAGGCCTAGACAAATACAAATAGACTGAGATCATACCATGCATATTTTCTAACCACAACACTATGGAACTTGAAGTTAACCACTAGAAAAAATGTGTAAAGGCCACAACAAATACATGGAGGTTAAAGAGCATACTCCTAAAGAATGAATAGGTCAACCAGGAAATTAAAGAAATTTAAAAATACATGGAAACAAGTGAAAAATACGAAAATACAATGGTCCAAAACCTTTGGGAGGCAGCAAAAGCAGTCCTAAGAGGGAAATATATAATATAAGCTTACCTCAAGAAGCAAGAAAAATCTCAAATATGAAATCTAACTTTATACCTAAAGGATCTAGAAAAAGAACAACAAATGAAGCCTATAGCCAGCAGAAACAGGGAAATAAGAAAGATTACAGCAGAAATAAATCACATAGAAACAAAAAAAAAAACCCCAGTAGAATAGATCAATGAAACCAAGAACTAGTTTTTTAAAAAAATTAATAAAATTAACAAACCCCTAGCAGGACTTAATCAAAAAGAAAAGAGAAAGGACCCAAATAAATAAAATCATGAAGAGAGAGGAAGATCGCAACCAACACCACAGAAATACAAACAAATGTAAGAGAATATTATGAAAAATTATATGCCAACAAAATGGGCAATGTGGAAGAAATGGATGCATTCCTAGACACGTATAAACTACCAAAACTGAAAACAGAAAGAAATAGAAAAGTTGAATAGACCCATAACCACCACAGAAATTGAATCAGTAATCAAAAATCTCCAAACAAACGAAAGTCCACCCAGATGGCTTCCACCAGGGGAATGCTACCACTCATTTAAAGAAGACTGATTACCTATTCTTCTCAAACTGTTCCAAAAAAATAGAAATGGAAGGAAAACATCCAAATTCATTCTATGAGGCCAGCATTACCCTGATTCCAAAACCAGACAAAGACACCACTAAAAAGGAGATTTATAGGCCGCCACCACCACTGATGAACATGGATATAAAAATTCTCAACAAAATAATAGCAAATTGAATTCAATAGTACATTAAAAGATTCATTCACCACAATCAAGTGGGATTTTTCCTGGGCAGCAGTGGTGGTTCAATATTTGCAAAGCAATCAACATGATACACCACATTAATAAAAGGAAGGTCAAGAACCTTATGAACCTCTCAACAGATGTGGAAAAAGCATTTGACAAAGTATGACATCCATTCATAAAAACCCTCAACGAAGTAGGGATAGAAGGGACATACCTCAATATAATAAAGGCCATATATGAAAAACCCACAGCTAATATCCTCAATGGGGAAAAACTGACAGCTTTTCCTTTATGGTCAGGAACAAGACAAGGATGTCCACTCTCACCACTGTTATTTAACACAGTACTGGAAGTCCTAGCCTCAGTAATCAGACAACAAAAAGAAATAAAAGGCATCCAAAGAGGCAAGGAAGAAGTCAAAATTTGCAGATGACATGATACTCTTACAGAAAAACCTAAGAGACTCCATTAAAACATCAGTAGAACTGATACATGAATTCAGTAAAGTCACAGGACACAGAATCAACCTACAGAAATCTATTACATTTCTATACACCAATAATAAAGAAATAGAGAAATCAAGGAAATCGATCCCATTTATAGTTGCACCAAAAACCATAAGATGGATGCAAAAATTCTCACCAAAATACTACCCAAGAGGATCCAAGAGTACATTAAAAGGATTGTTCACCACAACCAAGTGGGATTCATTCCTCGGCTGCAAGGCTGCTTCAACATCCGCAAATCAATTAATGTGATACAACACATTAATAAAAGAAAGAACAAGAACCATATAATACTCTCAACAGATGCTGGAAAAGTATTTGACAAAGTACAGCATCCTTTCTTGATCAAAACTCTTCAGAATGTAGGGAAAGAGTGTATATATCTCAATATCATAAAAGCCATCTATGAAAAACCCACAGCAAATATCATTCTGAATAGGGAAAACAGAGCTTTTCCTCTAACGTAGGAACATGGTAGGGATATCAACTATCACCACTGCTATTCAACATAGTACTAGAAGTCCTAGCCTCAGCAATCAGACAACAAAAAGAAATAAAAGGTATGGGAATTGGCAAAGAAGAAGTCAAACTCTCACTCTTCGCAGATGATATAATACTTTATGTGGAAAACCCAAAAGATTCCACTCCAAAACTGCTAGAACTCATACAGAAATTCAGTAAAGTGTCAGGATATAAAATCAACACACGGAAATCAGTTGCATTTCTACACAAGACAGAAGAAAGAAATTAAGGAGTCGATCCCATTTACAATTGCACCCCAAACCATAAGATTCCTAGGAATAAATCTAACCAAAGAGGCAAAAAACCTGTACTCAGAAAACTGTAGAACACTCATGAAAGAAATTGAGGAAGACACAAAGAAATGGAAAAACATTCCATGCTCGTGGATTGGAAGAACAAATATTGTGAAAATGTCTATGCTACCCCAAAGCAGTGTACACACTTAATGGAATCCCTATCAAAATACCATCATCATTTTTCAGAAAGCTAGAACAATCAACCCTAAATGGTATGGAACCATAAAAGATCCCAAATAGCCAAAGCAACCTTGAAAAAGAGAAGCAAAGCTGGGGCATCACAATTCCAGATTTCAAGCTATACTACGCAAAGTTGTAGTCACCAAGACAATATGATACTGGCAAAAAGCAGACACAGATCAATGGAACAGAACAGAGAACCCAGGAATGAACCCACAACTATATGGTGAATTAATCTTCAACAAAGCACGAAAGAACATCATATGGAAAAAGTCTCTTCAACAAATGATATTGGGAAAATTGGACAGCCATAAGCAGAAGAATGTAACTGGATCACTTTCTTACACCATACACAAAAATACTCAAAATGGATTAAAGACCTAAATGTGAGACAGGAACCATCAAAATCCTCAAGGAGAACATAGGCAGTAATCTTTCTGACACTGGCTGTTGCAACTTCTTACTAGATAGGTCTCCTGAGACAACAGAAACAAAAGCAAAAATAAACTTTTGGGACTTCATCAAAATAAAAAGCTTCTGCACAGCAAAAGAAGCAATAAAACTAAAAGGCAACCTATGGAATGGGAGAAGATATTTGCAAATAACATACCTAATAAAGATTAGTATCCAAAATATGTAAAAAACGTATCAAATTCAACACCAATAAGCAAATATTCCAGTTAAAAATGGGCTTAAGACACAATGAACAGACATTTTCCAAGACATACAGATGGCTAACAGACACATGAAAAGATTCTCAACATCACTCTCATCACTAGGGAAATACAAATCAAAATTACAACAAAGATATCGCCTCACACTTGTCAGAATGGCTAAAATGAACAATACACGAAACAACAGATGGTGGCAAGGCTGTGGAGAAAGGGGAACCCTCTTACATTATTGGCAGGAATGCAAACTGGTGCAGCCACTCTGGAAAACAGGAAGGAGGCTCCTCAAAAAGTTAAAAAATAAAACTACCCTATGATCCAGCAAATTGTACTACTAGGTATTTATCCAAAGAATAAAAAAAATACCGATTCGAAGGGACACTTGCACCCCAATGTTTATAGAAACATTATCAATAATATCCAAATTATGGGAAAAGCCCAAATTGTCCACCGACTGATGAAGGGATGAGGAAGGTGTGGTGTATATATACAATAGAATATTACTAAGCCATAAAAAAGAATGCAATCTTGCTATTTGCAATGTCATGGAGAGAGCTACAAAGTATTGTGCTAAACAAAAGTCGTCATCACAGAAAGACAAATACTATATGATCTCACTCATGTGTAGAATTTAAAGAAAAAAACATGAACATGGGGCAAAAAAAAAAAAAAAGGCAAACCAAGAAAGAGACTCTTAACTATAGAGAACAAACTGAGGGTTACTGCAGGGAAAGTGGGTGAAGGGATGGGTTAAATAGGTGTTGGGGATGAAGGAGGTCACCTGTGAGGAGCACTGGGTATTGTATATAATTGATAAATCCCTAAATTCTATACCTGAAAATAGTATTACACTATCTGTTAACTGTAATTTTTTTCAAAATTGGAGAAAAACAATCCCCACCCCCAAAACAAGAAATATTAAGGAACTATTGAAAATGAAACTTATGAAGACTCTGTAGCAATTTGGAGGAGGTTTTATGAAATAAAGGCTAAGTATAACTCATGTAAAAATACATGTGCACACAAGCATACAAACTAAAAGTCAACAAAGGGAAATGATAATTTATTTTAATATTGAATTAAGGACATATTCATTTTAATTTCCAATATTATGTTTGGTAATAAGCCAAGGATAATTCATTTTTGTCTAATTACTTTGAAGTACTTTCCCCTGTATTCAATTTTTAAAGTAATTTTCGTACATATATATACTATGTATTGGTAAGCAATAAATAATTGTCATAACCACCATTTTGCACCAAAACAAATTGTCATGAAATGGTTATTCATATACCACCCAACTTAAAAATGAGAACATTATTAATCTCCTTACTTGTATTCCTTTCTCATTTATTTCAGTTTTATTTTCACTCGTATTTTTATATTTTTTCCCCATTTGTGAAGATTGATTTGTTAATGATTATTGCACTATTTACTTTTAGCCTTCACTTTTCCGCTGATCTTTGTCCAAGTTCCACAATAGTGTAAATAACTGCATTTCTGTAAGGTTCACCCAACCCCAAGATGGGTATTAATACACTCACTCATGAGTATCAATACTCATGGGTATACAATACACTTGAAGTGTATTAATACACTCCAAGAACCATTCCCTAGGATCAAATCTCATTTCTCAATAACTAGCTACAAGATCAAGACTTACCTGTTCCTGACAGTCACGTCTGGCTTGCTGTTCATTACTCAAAGCTGTGCCTGCTCTCTGAAGAGCTTCTTGTACTTCATTCTGAACACTGTTGAGTGTTTTCTTTAACTCAGATAACTAAACCAGAACAACATTAAAATCAGAGTTCACTGTAAACTTATTTTATAGTAAATACAGATTTTAAATATCCAACTAGACCAAAGGGACTCCTTACTAAATTTAAAATGTAACTTGATGTTATCTGTACAAATTTTACAGGTCTATATTCACTAAAATACGAATGCTCACACAGAGGCTTCTAAAAAGCAGCACTGATACCTACTACCATAAAGTAGTCTAAAATTCTCAAAAGAAAACACCTATAGACCTAAAGAGCAGAGTAACACACAGAACTATTGTTAAATATGTGTTTAATCAGTATCGACTGAGATACTAATGATATTCATTATATCAATGATACTAATGATATTCAAATCCTTACACATACAAGAGACTGATATGGTTAATAAACCAATTTACCTGTTGTTCCATGCTCTCTATGGCTTTTCTCTTGTCATCCTGAAGTTCCTGTTTTTCCTTCTCTACTTCCATCAACTTCTTTTCCAACTGTGTCTGAAACTCAGCTGACTCTTTTAAACGAACTTCAATATTCTTACGTACTTCTTCTGTCACCTTTACCATCATCCAAATAATAAAACACGAAAATTATATAGATTTAAAATTATACAGTTTCTCTAGGTCTCAACTAAATTTGAGAAGTACTAAAAATTAACATTTGCCTTGTATTAAAAAAATCATCAATGCTGATCAAAGAGCTTAAAAACAGTATTTAAAATCTTAAATTACCTCTTAACTTGGCTACTGGCCATTTTTCCTTTGAAGTGATATTTCCAGTTCCCCATTTCTGTCTCAATCCTCATATCCACTTGCCACTAAATCTGTCCATTCTACCACTGAAAGTTTTTTTCCCCACATATCTTGATTTTCATGATGTCAAGTGCCAAAGAATCTTTTAAAACTATGGCCCTAGACTACTCTATCGCCAATAAAAAAACTCTATCCTCCAATCTACTATAATTAATTTAAGTAATCTAATTAAAACAAATTCTGATTATAACGTGTTGGAAAAAATCAAGAGCTCTTAATAATCTAACAGAATATAATTTATTATGACATTTAAAACCTTCACATTTGGTTCTTGGTACATTTATAACTCTATTTCTCATTATTTCACTTCACAAAGTCAATACATTAGCCAACCTGTTCTCATCTGAGGTCTTTTTACTTGGCTGAGGGTTCCTACTATATGGAATAACATTCTACCCTTGAATATCTAAATGATACTTTCTTTCAAGGCTGTGAACAAATGCCATCTCTCTTGTGAAGTCATGCAGGAGACAAATAACCTCACTTCCTTCCCATTCACGCTAACATTTGATCTGTACCTTTCTTACAGCAATTATACTCTCCTTTGTTTTATAAATTTTGTGGGTTTTGTTTTGTTTTATCTGGCTTATTAGACTTAAGTACTTTTAAGGTGTAAGACGTAAACACAATGATGTCACTTGAACTCACATTTACTACAGTGCTTACCCACAGCAAGCTCATAATTAAAAAAAAATGTTAAGCGCATTCAAACTGAATTTAAAATTGTATATACCTGTTTTTCCTTGTTAAGAGATTCTTCTAAACTAGTAACCATTGCTCGATACTGCTCCACATTACTAGTACTTGTTTTGAGTCTCTCCTTCAAATCATTCACCTGCTCTTCTGCCTGCCTTAGCTGACTCAGAAGATCATCCACGTCTTCTTTGTTGGTAGGCTGACCTAAAAGATTTAAGCGCTTTCTTAAAATTAACATTTTAAATGACATTAGAGATGACTGTTATCTAAGAATTTGTGAAATTAGGATTAAGGCTCAACTGTGTAAGTATTTATCTAAAAACCGTATTTCAACCCATGCTGAATACCAAAATAAAAACAGGTATTTTCCTTGGGTATTGTTATTTCTTCTTCAAAATATCAAATATTTGAAATTTGCTATTACAAATATTACAAAGACATTTAAACAAGAAGAATACTAAATATCTGCACTAAACTAAGGAAGTTACTTCAAGACACAGGTTTTTAATTTATTATTTATTTTTTAATTTATTATTTAAACACTGCTTACTCTAAAACACTAAATCTTAAATCATCCAGTCCAATTTTCATTCTAAAATCTATGGGAAAGGAAGAAATTGAAGATTGAAAAGGATGTTTTCTTAATATATATCTATATGAAAACACTGACCACTGAAAAACTATATATCCACTATATTTTTATATATCATATACACACATATACAAGGACATATTATATCTTTTATGTATCATATCTTTTTTTAAGATTATCTGGACTGAAGGTTTTGCATTTGAAATGATATATTCATAAAGTCAAGCATAATCTAACAAATCTTTTATCTAAGGCTATCAATGAACAATGATTATGAATACTACTCTAAAAGAGACCAAACAAATCAATTATTTCTGTGAGACTTATTACGGTTGTAACAAGGGAGAGTTAGAAATACAACTATTAACTCTCCTCAAAGGAAACATTTTTAAAGTACCAAATGGTTTCAATAACTGGAAAACTAGAGCATACCTTGGTCAGGTGCCATATAGAACTATTCTGAATCTTCTGAGTTTGCAAATATATTAATTTAAGCCTAAAACTAAGCTTTACTATGTGAATAAAAGGTTTTATTTTATTTTATTTTATTTTATTTTTTTTTTTTTTTTAAAGATTTTATTTATTTATTTGACAGAGAGAGAGAGATCACAAGGAGGCAGAGAGGCAGGCAGAGAGAGAGGAGGAAGCAGGCTCCCTGCCGAGCAGAGAGCCCGATGTGGGCCTCGATCCCAGGACCCTGAGATCATGACCTGAGCCGAAGGCAGAGGCTTTAAACCGCTGAGCCACCCAGGCGCCCAAGGTTTTATTTTTTTAAAAGACTTTATTTATTTACAGAGAGAGAGAGAGATCACAAGTAGGCAGAGAGGCAGGCAGAGGGAGAGGGGAAGCAGGCTCCCCACTGAGCAGAGAGCCGGATGAAGGGCTCGATCTCAGGACCCTGAGATCATGACCTGAGCCGAAGGCAGAGGCTTAACCCACTGAGTCACCCAGGTACCCCAAAAGGGTTTTTTTTTTCTCTTTTGCTATTATCCACGAAGAATAGGCTATTTGCAAGACATGTTATCAGCCTAAAACAGTACTTTACTGGGACAACTGGGTCACTCAGTCGGTTGAACATCTCCTTCAGCTCAGGTCATGGGTCCTGGAATCAAGCCCCAAGTCATGCTCCCTGCTCAACAGTCTGCTTCTCCCTCTCCCTCTGCCCCTGCCCCCTGCTCATTCTCTCTTTCTCTCTAGCTTGCTCTCTCCCAAATAAATAAAATCTTTAAAAAAAAAAAAAGGAAAAAAAAAGTACTTATACTATCAGTCTACTTAATTATCGATTTACCTTTACCAGATCTCTGTGAGGACTGAGAAGCAAGCTGTACTTCCATATTACTGAGATGCTGTTTCAACGTAGCAATTTCCTTTTGAGCATTTTTTAATAGTTCTTTTGTGTTAAGATGAAGATTTGTCTCAGTATCCAGCTGCCTCTTTGTATCTAAAAGTTGAACCTAAAAAGAAAAATACATTAATCCTGCAAACACTATCTTTAGGTTCTTAAGTAACCAGAGGTTCGCATTATCTTTTTATAATACTTTAAACTCTGGCCCAGATAGAGTAACATAAAATAGATCTGAAATAACTGAAAAAAAAAAATTGTGATACCTGAGACAGGAAACAAAAGCAGCAGCCCCATAATTTCCCCAGTTTCCTGACTTAGAAAGTTTCAGGCTTTAACACAGGGAAAGGGAAATAAGGCAGAGGCCAGCAGACTCTCTGAATTGAGAACATGTAACTGAGAGTACAGGAAGAATAAATTAGCTCAAATTCCTAAGACAGAATACTATAGAGAGCTGCACTGGTAGAGTACCCTGGACATTTGTAGAGGACTCCTCCTGAATATTCAGCAAAACAGTCATCAGTGCATACATGTGAAATTACCCTAGACAGGGTTAAGAATCATCCAGAGAGACTAGAGTGAAGAGTATCAAGTGCTCAGACAGAGTCAGGAATAAACTGTTACCAGCAGTCAGACTGAAAACACTCAGAATTCATTGGATACTGGGACTAGTATTCAGGAAGGTCTTACCTTAACAGTGGAGAATAATTATAGACTGAGCATTGCTTTGGGCCTGCCCAATAAATCATAAAAAGCAACATTCAAGAGAAACTATTTTCATTATTTGCATCCCAGAACAAAACCCAGGATTTACGGGAATATAAAAATATCTAGCACCTAATAGGATAAAACTCACAATGTATGGAACCCAACCAAAAATTACTAGGTACACAAAGAGGTAAGAAAAACTTAACGGCTTGAAAGAAGTCTCTTCAAAACCATGCTTCAACAGGAGATGGCAGTATACCTACATACCAGCTTCATTTCTGGAAATAAACAATTTTTAGAAGTTCTTAATACTAAATAGACTCACATCTAGATTTCTAGTAAGCGTATGCCTCTGTTCCACCTCATTTTCCAGTTTCTTCTTTAGATGAGATATCTCATGTTCTAGTTTTTCTATCTGGCTACTAAGCCTTTGTTTGGTTTCTGTTTCAGATCGCTCTAATATTCCCTAAGGTAAAAAAAAGATTTTTAGTTATGCTAAAGAAAAAAATAAAAAAAGCAGTACAAAGAAAATTAAAGGCTACAGAGGATTATAGGATTACAACCCACTTCTACATGAAGAAGTTAAAATCTAGAATATTTACCAAGAGTCTTGACATTTTTCATACTACAATATCTATTTAGGGGTCCTGGGTGGTTCAGTCATTTAAGCATCTGCCTTTGGCTCAGGTCATGATCCCAGAATCCTGGGACTGAGCCCTGCACTGGACTTCCTGCTCAGAGGGAAGTCTGCTTCTCCCTCTGCCCCTCACCCTGCTCTTATGCTCTCTTTCTCTCTCTCTCAAATAAATAAATAAAATCTTTAAAAATATATACTTAGTAAAGAAAAAAAATAAACGTATTATAATAGTCACTCAGATTTCCAGAAGTTTTAAAAGATTTAACCTTTTTTTTTTTAAATTTTACTTATTTGTTGAGAGACAGCACAAGTGGGGGGAGCAGCAGGCAGAGGGAGAAGCAGGCTCCCTGCTGAGCAAGGAACCTGACATGCGACTGGATCCCAGGACCCTCGATGCCTCACGACCTCGATGCCTCACGACCAGGCAAAGGCAACTGCTTAACCAACTCAGCCACCCAGGCATCCCTAAAAGAATTAATCTTATAAATAATTAAACTACACAGGACTCTAAATATAGATCTGAGGATGAAAACTGCCAAATGCAGTTTCAATCATTTCTGTTTCAAGGTTTTATTGAGAATACTGACATGTCCTAGTAAACCTCAAAATTCAATTATCATCATAATGCATGACGAATAACAGAAAAATTTTCTAATTAAGAACCCAAGAGGATTCAATGTTAAAACTACATAAATTTAACTTCAAGAATTTTTTTCTACAGGTGTTTTTATTTGGTTACCTGAATTGTTTGCAGATTAGTCAGCAGCAAGTTTTGCCCTCTTTGTTCAGCTAATAAAGACTCTCTCTGCTGAGAAAGACGGACTTCTGACAATTTAAGCATTTCTTTTTCCTTTTTCAAGTTTTCTGCTCTCACCTTGAGGCAAATACAAGTAAAAGAAAAAAATGCTGGAAAACAATGTGTCAAATGCAGCAATACCATTATAAAATTAAAATGACTCTTCATTCTCTTGTAGTTCTTAATGTTAATTAGAGACAAGGGCACCTCTTCATTATACAAGATTTATAACTCTTTGAAGTTTCATGTATTGAAATATGAAGCAAAAGTTATTGGGACTATCAATAGATCAAAAGAAAAAATCTTGCAATTACCACAAGTATTTATGATTGCTCTTAACAAATCAGATGTTAAAACAAGCACAAAAAAAATTTTAAATGTCAAAGTAAAAGAAAAAAATTGCAAAATTTTGCTCTAGTCATTGTCTATATACTATTAAATTGTGCAAGTTTTAGAATTCAAGCTTGGTTTCTAGGTAACCGTTTGAGAGTGCTAATTTCTTTCAACTTTTTTTTCCTCATAAACAGTAAAATCTGATTCTCAGATTTGGGAAGCTGCTCTGAAAATCAATATCCTCAAAGTATTCACATTTATATAATAAATCATAAACAAGCAATCATAAAACTTCCTCCACTGGTTTGAAAAACTGATGCTTCCATTCCCCACAATGAGTGGGAGTACATAACAATGAAAGACTGTAGCCAACAGAATTAGAAAACCTTGGTTTAAGTCCCAACCAATCTGTCTTTCACTATCCTAAACAGGAATCACTTAACTTTTGAGTGTTTCTCCATAGGTAAAATGGGGGACAACTACACCTTGCTCACAAGTAATGATCAAAAAATTGTAAGGTAACTTTATAAAAAAGTAAAACATTATATAAAAATTCATCATCAAGAATCCAGTATTTAATTGAAAGTACTATCAATTTCTAACAGGCATTTGTATTCATGTTGAAATTCAGAAACATAATTTAATGCTAATAAGATTTTTATACTTTTATCAGAAATAAGCAAGAATAAGTGAAATACTCATTTGTCTTTGTTGTAACTGGAGAAAAGTGACTTACAAATTTAATATGAAATAGAAGACTTGTAAGGAAGTCTTAATCCAAAAATATCAAACTTTCCCCAGTTTAGTTTTGATAGAAACAATCACTGGACTGATGCACAACCAGATATTTGGAAACTATGTAATAAGGACTTGAAATCCACAAACATCTCAAGCATCTGTATCATGTCAACCAATAAAATCAAAGTAATAACTAAAAAACAAATGTCAAATGCAATTTATAATGCAAGTCAGATGAGGGAAACTGGTCTCACTTCCGCAACAGCTAGCTTTTCATTTGCTCCTCTCAAATCCTGTGTCATTGTATTGATGATCTGTTCCTGCTTCTGAGTTGTTGCAGTGAGTTTCTGATTTCTCTCATGCAGGGATGTGATTTCTCGACGATATCCTTCAACATTATCTTGTAGCATTTCATAACTTATGAGAGAAAAATAATTTTATAAGCAACTGAAATACTATATCCTAGATTAATTCCTTGAAGAACTTCACAACAGCTTAATTTCATGTGAATAACAATATGAGGGTACCTGACTGGCTCAGTCTGCTAAGCATCTGCCTTCAACTCAGGTCATGATCCCAGGGTCCTGGGATGGAGACCCACATTGCAGTCCCTGCTCAGCAGGAAGTCTGCTCTTCCCCCTCCTTTCAACCCTCCCCCTCAGCTCATGCTCTCTCACTTTCTCTAATAAATAAATAAAATCTTAAAAAAAAATTTTTTTTAAAAGCCAATGTGAAAAAGTAGTTTTTTACCGTTTAGAAGCAAAATCTAGTTGTGTAGAAATTTTGGTGTTTTGTGACCGCAAATCTGTAATTTGATCCTGAAGTTTTTCAAGCTGCTCATTTTGTATTTTTTCATTATCTGCCTTTTCTTTTTTGTAATTCTCAAAAATTTCCTGCAACTAGATATTGGAGAAATTATTAAAAGATGACAATCTACG
Organism: Ailurus styani; assembly: GCA_002007465.1. Classification (NCBI taxonomy): domain Eukaryota; kingdom Metazoa; phylum Chordata; class Mammalia; order Carnivora; family Ailuridae; genus Ailurus; species Ailurus styani. The sequence goes on along the minus strand of LNAC01000863.1, from coordinate 442,703 downwards.
TTCTCAAAGAACCTAATCCAAGATAAAGGTGTAATGATGTGGTCTCACCTGTTTAAGGGCAGCCCTGGCTTCTATGGCCTCTGCTGACTCAATTACAGGCACTGGAGCAGGGGTGGAAGCAGTCTGGGATGTACTTGAACGTTTTGGAGTTGATGCAAGAGAAATATCATCTAAGCCTGAAGCTTCAGAAATGTAAAAAGAATGATATGACATTCCTTATCAAAAATATCACTACCAAAATAAACAAGTTAGACTTAATTAAACGAAATGGTAAGATTATAGAGACTATGAGAAAAGGAATCCACTAAATAACCTATTAAAATTATTTTTGGTTTTTGGTTAGAGACAATATTTACAGATGAAATGTTAAAACAAAACTTAACTAAAAGGTCATGGAAATGTAATGTATAGCATAGGAGCATAAACAGCGATGTTGTGACAACTCTGTATGGTGACAGAGAGTAACCAGACTTATCATTGGAATCATTTCATATTGTATGGAAATGTCAAGTCGCTATGAGGTGCACCTGAAACTAACAGCATAGTATGTGTCAATTATATTTAAAAATACACAAATATAGCAATTCATGGACTCTAAGATATACATTTTTCAACAATGATCAGCATTTCTTCTTTTTTAGTCATACTTAAAATAACTGTATGTTTTAGAACTGGTGATGTTATGATCAATCACATATGGTAGTTAAATGTGAAGTTACCATTCAGAAGAGTGGACAATACTTTTGATGTTGCAAAATCTCTTCTATAATATACATTTAAAAAATATTTCCCAGGTGCCTGGGTGGCTCAGTTGGTTGAGCGACTACCTTCAGCTCAGGTCATAATCCTGGAGTCCAGGGATTGAGTCCCGCATCAGGTTCCCTGCTCAGCAGGGGGTATGCTTCTCCCTCTGACCTTCACCCTCTCATGCTCGCTCTCTCTCATTCTCTCTCTCAAATAAATAAAATCTTAAAAAAAAAAGTTCCCAAAACTACTTAAAATTTTTTAGGATAATATATAAAGCCTACCTTGTAAAGGAATGGCAACTCCTGTTGTTTGTGACAACAAAATACGGTACATGTCACGCTGACGAACTATGGAATCAACAAGCTGCATTTGATGTTGTCGTGACTCACGGAGTTGTTCTAATTCAGTGAGGGCATTCTCAAGTTTTAGCTGAAGCTCAGCAATTCTGTAGAAAAAGAAATAAGTGTATTTCACATGACTGAGACTGAGAGGCAGTTATAATTTCAAATTACAAACTAAGCATTTTAACATCTATCATATTAAGAATAATATTGTTCTCTCTCTTATCCTTTCTTTCTTCTTCTGGTATTTCAAGAACCACTTTTAAAATCTTCATCATATAGGACTCAGGTACTCACCAAAGTTATCTTAAAAATCTATTTGCAAAAATCAAATCAATTCCACTCAGTCCAAACCCCAGTCTTCTTACTTTTATAGACATTGCTCTTTCTCTAGCATCAAACACTTTTTTGGAAAATATTCATTACTCTGCTTGAATAATTCCTACGTTATCTTTTCGATGAAGTCTGATCTGTTCCCATAAGCCCAGGCTAGGTCCTCTACACTCCCAATGATAGGCTTCTGTCCATTATAGCACTAATCACACTGAACTATTACATGCATAGCTATTTTATTATTTTTTTTAAAGATTTCATTTATTTATTTGACAGAGAGAGACACAGCGAGAGAGGGAACACAAGCAGGGAGAGAGGGAGAGGAAGAGGGAGAAGCAGGCTTCCTGCCAAGCAGGGAGCCCGATGCAGGGCTCGATCCCAGGACCCTGGGATCATGACCTGAGTCGAAGGCAGATGCTTAACAACTGAGCCACCCAGGCGCCCCCGCCTCATTTTATTCTTATTATCAATCTCATCCACAAGTTGAGATCCCAAGAGTAGAATTTTTTTTTGTATTTTTGCTCAATTTTTTTCTCTCCTAAGTCACTATATTCCCAGTATACAGCATGATTAGGGACACAAAAGAAATGTTCAATAAATATTTGCTAAACAAATCAAGGTAGTCAGTTGCTTACTTGGATGAAGTTGTTTCTTGTTCCTCTCTTTCTCTGGTTTCCCCAAGTTCTCTAAGGGCCACTAAGAGACGTTGATTTTGCTGTTGAAGTTCCTCAATATTTCTATAAGATACTAGATGCTGTGATATTACTTCAGATGAACTACTTATATCAGCAGAGCTTACTTCCTCATCACGAATTACATGATTGCCCCTTGCTTCTTCAAGTTCCATCAAAAGCACTCTAATCTAAAAATAAAGTTTTAATGTTACCAAATAGCATTGACTTTGATTATGAAAATGTTTAGAATAGAAACTGCAAGTGAAAATATTACTTTATGAACAGCATTAGTTAGTATTATTTTAAAAATATTAAGATTGCTTTAAAAATTAACACCCAAAAAATTTTAATGGGAAAAATATTTTTCATTTCTATAAAGTAAAATGAAGTATGAAACGAAGGCTAATACTTTTTTAAAAACTACCAATTCACGATTCTACAAGTATGGCTCCATTTTTGTATAATATCGACCAAATAAAGCACAAAGAAATATATATCTGTGTGTGCATATGCTTGCACTTGCATGGTTATGTGTATAACATATGGTGGGGCAAAAGGACAGCATGAAAAATAGATTTTAATTCAACTGATATGAAGTTCTTTTTTTTAAGATTTTATTGATTTGATAGAGAGGGAGTGAGAAAGAGCATGAGAGAGGAGGTCAGAGGAGCAGACTCCCTGTGGAGCTGGGAGCCCGATGCGGGACTCGATTCTGGGACTCCAGGATCATGACCTGAGTGAAAGGCAGTCGCTTAATCAACTGAGCCACCCAGGTGCCCCTCATATGAGGTTTTTATGTATAAGTTATGTATATGTAAAGCCACATACAAAAATGAGGATAAAATATATGAGCAAAACAGTTCTACATTTCCTGACTTGTTTAGCTGAAGAAAAAAAAAGTGGCAGAGTAATCTATACACATGGTTTTATTTCAGTAAAAACAAAGCATGCTTACATATGTTCACAAATGCTCACATGTGTATACACGTGTGTGTGCGTGTGTATATACATAAAGAAAGACACCACAGAATATATACCAGTCTGTTAACACTGGTTATATTCTGGGACTTGGGCAGGGGACAGAAGACTTTTATTTATCCTTGAGTTATTTCATTTATTACAGCCAGTAGTTATAATTTGAAAACTTATCAAACACTTAAAAAAAAAAATTGAAGGGCTATGAGAAAACAAAAAAACAAAAACAAAACAAAAAAAACAAAAAAACAACAACAAAAAGAAAACAAAAAACAATGACTAGGTTACAATGCTGCTAGAGTCATAGTCCTAACTGATGAGAATTTCAAATGCAGTATTTCTTAGATACCTGCAAACAGATTTAAACATTATTGGGCAATCTGTTTAGGAAAAAAATAGGAAAAGAAACAAAAAATTCTAACCTGTTGTGAAAGATCTTTTATTTGTATTTCCATCCTTTGATTGTCTCTTTCAAGCACAGATGAATGTTTGTTAGCTTTATCAGTATCTTCCTGCAACCGCTGAATCTCCTTTAAAATGTAAATTAAAGTGAAAATTTTGCATGCCCTTCTAAAATCTGTACACATGAAGCAGTTATATGAATAACACAAATATACAGTGCCCAAATACCATAGTGAACTGACTAAAACCATTCTACTTATGATATAGTAGTTTAAAGAGTAACTCTTTACAAATATGAACACATATATTTCCTAATATCTCAACTACTGCTCATCATTGTTTATCACTATATACAAATGGAGGACCTGCCCCTTCCCTCTAGATTAACTATAAATTACAATCTTACAGCCGCACCAAATTAATAGTGTATGTAAAATGATGTCACAGAAATAGTCTCAAAAGCTGTTACTGAGATGAAAATAAAGGACTATATTACAATGTCAATCATTACACTACTTACGTGGAAATAAACATCAAAGTAAACATCAAAGTAAAAAATGTTGGGTAAGATGTATAAGACTTGATTTTATAAAAAAAGGCATCAGGAATTAATTCTAAAGTAACAGAAGCCAATGTTACAAGGCTATTAAAAAGATACATTATATGCAAAGCTTTGTTAGTAAGTTCTGCATCACAGTATCACTAAGGATTTAGAGGCACAGTTTTAAGGAGCCTGATAAAAAGCACAAAATATGTTTGAAATTACATTTTATCTCAAATTCATATAAATTTTGCTTCTTAATGAGCTTTTTTTACATTATAATGTCTTAAATACCATCCAAGTGAAAGATGGCTCATATTTATGCTGGTGTTTCAAGTACCTGAATACATTGCCCTAAAGGTATGCATATACCAATTTCAGTAGAAACAAGTACGTGACAAAATGAAGGAGGCAAATATTCATGAAAGATGGCAATGTTCAAAATGGGATTAACTAAGATGCTAAGGAAGAAATAACTTGGTTATAAAACTCCTAAGTATCTAACAAATGAATATCAAAGAATCTAGACTGGAGGACACATAATGTATGTTACAGACAGTAGATTCTGCTATAAAGAAGATACAGAAATTATCTTTAAATTCTTTGGTAGTTTTGAAACAACTATGTAAGGGATTTTTATTATTATACCCATACATTAGTGAAAAAGGAACAAATAGGCTTTTTCCATAATGAACATCTGTTATTATTTGAGCCTGAAAGCCTTTGTACCTCACTATTCTCTTCAGACAATAAGCTCCAGGAAAAACACACTCAACATTGAGAAACTTGAGAAGATCTAATTATACCGAAGGGACCTCTTTTCAAACCACAGGGTTGGAGGGGAGGGGCGATATTAAAAGCCAATACTCTGTCAAGGCAAGACCGTTAGATGTCATATGACTCAGGAGAAAAAGACCATTAGATATAATATACCCAGTTTTAAAATGACATCTAAATTATAATAGCAACCACAACAAAATTTTAAGTTTCAATTAAGGATACAACTTATTTATACTATTTTTTCCCAGAGGGAAAAAATTTATCAGTTTAGAACAGCAGATACAAACGGTTACTGAATTCTCAAAAAAACTTTACTAAATCTTGAGTTCTTCTCAGTAGTATTAAGTTGGACCCGAAAAGCAATATTTTGTCAATTTATTCTTTTTAAACTATTACCTAGTAAAAAGGAATCTTAAGAGGTAAGATATTTATGAATTTCCTTGGTACTTCAAATTTGCAAAGGAAGAGTAAAAAATAATGTATACAAAAGTTTGCCAAATTGTGAAATGTTATAAAAAGGGAGTTCTTCCCTATGGTCAAACATCATCATCATTTCTAGACAGAATTAAAGAACTGTTTGACAAAGAATGACTATGAAAAATTTACAAGAGTTCTATTACAAAGAGAGACTGTTATTTTAATTTGAAGAGTAGCCCTAAGAAGATCTGGCTAGTCATCATCCATTACAGAAAATATCTCTAATGTCTTAAAATATTGAAAAGGCTCCCATAGTTTTAGCTGAATAAGAACATTTCATGATTGCAGGGTTTTAATAATGTAGAATTACTTAAAAGCATAATTAGCCTTTTCTGAGTCAAATACTTTATTTTTTTGAGAGACGGGGGTGGGGAGGGAAGGGAGAGTAAGCCGCACACAAGGAGGGGGAGGGAGAGAGGGAGAAAGAGAATCTTAAGCAGGCTCCACACCAGCTAAAGCCCGATGCAGGGATTGATCTCATGACTCAGATTATGACCTGAGACAAAATCAAGAGTTTGGACACTTAACCAACTAAGCCACCCAGGTGCCCCATTAAATACCTTAATTCTAAGAAAGAATTACCTCTTACATAATTTCTCATATATATTTTTCCCACAGTTAAAATTTAAAAATGGAACCAACCTTCATAGCTTGTTCAAGCTTAACAGATAAACTTGCCACAGCTTTCTGTGCACGTTCATATTCCTCACGCTGGCGTTTCAAAATTGGTGCTTTGGCCTCAACTTCTTTCACTATTTCATCCAGATACTTATTAATTCTTTTATTCTCTAGTTTCTCCAAAAGCAACTGATCCTGAGTTTCCACATAAGCATTATACAACTGAAAGGAGAAAAGGGGTTGTTTCAAATCTAAGCATAACAGAAGCATATAATCAATCTAGCCTCATAATAAACATGCATTAGCAGTTACATAAAATAGAAATGTTTCCTATATGTGGCAAAAATCAGGAACCAAGAAAGCTTTTTTTTTTTTTTTTTAATTTTATTTTTATTCTTTGCCCAAGGGGTACAGGTCTGTGAATCATCAGGCTTACATCTTTCAGAGCATTCACCAAAGCACAAACCCTCCCCAATGTCCATAACCCATCCACCCTATCCCTACCCTCCCACCCCCCAGTAACCCTCAGTGTGTTTTGTGAGATTGGGAGTCTCTTAAGGTTTGTGTCCTTCCCCATCCCATCTTGTTTCATTATTTTTCCCTCCCTACCCCCCCACGACCCCCCACTCTGCCCCTCAAGTTCCTCATATCAGAGAGATCATATGATAATTGTCTTTCTCTGACTGACTTATTTCGCTTAGCATAATACCCTCCAGTTCCATCCATGTCGTTGCAAACGGCAAGATTTCGTTTCTTTTGATAGCTGCATAG
>LNAC01000863.1:397376-435972 GCA_002007465.1 Ailurus styani | reverse complement strand
ATCACTACCTTTGTGTCTTTAGGATAAATACCCAGTAGTGCAATTGCTGGGTCGTAGGGTAGCTCCATTTTCAACTTTTTGAGGAATCTCCATACTGTTTTCCAGAGTGGCTGCACCAGCTTGCATTCCCACCAACAGTGTAGGAGGGTTCCCCAAGAAAGCTTTTCTTAGAATGATCCATTAAGCATTAGATGATTTTAAGAATAATTTTTCTGAGCATTAAAGTTCAGCAGATTTCCTTTTGCTGAAGGCAAATAATAAGATTTAATACCATTCTTACCTCAGTTAATTTCATGCCCGGTTTCACTATCTTAGCTACAGCAGCCGCAGTAGGAGACATAGCTGCAAGCTCTTCTTCTGATAGTATGGCTCCTGTGCCAACACATAGAAATCTAGTGTATTTCTGTAGTATTACACACTAAAGCCAGTAATATTTTTTCCAAGACAAGTAAATGTGACACCTACTAAACATTACATATAAATTCCTATGCAGATTTTAAAATATGACATCAAATTGTCATGTAACATAATCCAATTCTAAAAATCATACAGTAAGAATAGTTAAAAATGTTGTGGAAATTGACACACAATTATGTGTGATCAAATGGTAGTTGTATTTGACAATATAGTAGAGCTATGAATAGGTTATTAAATTTAACTAAAAAAACCTGATGGTGTTTCCTTGATCACAAAAAGATAGAGAAATACTATTAGTGGAAATTAATAAGAACTATGTAGGTAGTCCTAGTATTTCATTCAAGTCATTAATAAGCATCTACTTAATCCATACCTTTACGTTTTGTGGCAGAAAGCAGGTCATTTGCATTCTCTAACTCCTTCTCCAGTTTCCCAATCTTCTCAAGCATTTCTTTTTCCATTTGATCTTTAGATTCCTCCACTTCTAAAAGATGATCTTGTATTGCTTTATTGGCTAAAAACATTTTTAAAGACAAAATATCCAAACATACAATTAAAATTTTGGAGTTTGTAAGATGTGACAGCATAGTCATTATTTTTCCCTTCAGCAGACATTAAATTCTAGACAGGCTACGGTTGCCAGTTATCCTCTGAAAGCTCCTGTTCTACTTATAATTCCTGAAATGTCCTGGCACGCTGAATCGATTTCTCCTTTTAATGTCTCTTATCCATGGGGAAAGTAAAGGGAACTCAAAGTAAAAAAGTGGCTCTAAGTCCCTGGTTTTATTCTGATCTTTAGTCTAGAACACATAAAATGACTAGAAGAGATCATGTAAACAACTTATATTACACCAGCAACAAAACAAAACAAACAAACCCTCAAAAACGCAAAACCAAATATATTTAAAAGGCAACACTACATGAAAATCAAAAACTTTAAAATATACAGTTTTTAACCTGAAAAAATGAGGCTTGTTTATGGATTACGAGCATATCCAAACTATAAACCCATTATCAAAGAAAATGTTTCATAAATGGAAGAAAAATTTTGTTAGAAACCAGACTATATAAGATTATAAGATGAAAAAACTGAGAAAAACAGTAGCTATCTGTATTTTCAAATATTCTATCTGTTGAAAATATAATACAAAGTTTCTTACTCCAAGATTTTTTTTTATACCAGATTTTGTCTCTAATAAGATTAATCTAACTTCTAAATCCAACAATCTACACAGAAGTAAAGAAAAAAATACCTTTTATCTAAAAAAAAAAAGTCCTCCCATAATTAAAAAATCTTACCTTCTCCAGCTTCTTTCAAAAGTTTGTGTAGTTCATCCACTGCTCGGGTCAGTTCATTGCTCTTTGCCTCTGAGTCATCAGCAGCACTCTAAAATTTAATCTTAAAAAGTTACTGGACATCCAAAAATGCAACATTAGGACACTAAAATGTGTGGCTGGGAATTTACCTTGTATAGGTTAGACAGCTTTATGTGAGCATTTAATTCATTGTGGAATTTCTCTTCCATACTGGCCTGTTGTTCCTTGGCCTAGAAAAAAGACCCAATTATAGCAATCTCATTTGAACTGAAATTAGAATGCTTATCAAATGTTAAGATAAAAGTTCCAATTTGTGGAGAAATAAAAATTCACATCAATTTTCAGGATGAAGATGAATTACCTTAACGATAAAATATTGCTGATATTTTTATCTTAAAGCATAATACTTCAATGTTATTAAAATTAACCATACTTATTTTCAGACAGTACTTTGGATATAGCACGTGACTGCCATTTCTGAATCTAGGTACAGCTTAGCTAGAGCATATGAAAGTGTCCTGGCCATTTTATAGTGCGAGAAACAGTTCAAAACATAGTATCATTTAAAAAATTACAGTCTCATAAGTGCTTTAACATTTTTGTAAAAGAGAAATTTTAAAGTGGTCATCTCCACCTCTTTCAGTTTGGTCAACAGCTCTTCTACATGTTTTTGAAGATTCTCATTTGATGTTTTCAAGCCGTTCATCTGTTCTTCCATTCTAGAAACCTAGAAATAGAAGAGTTGGGTGGAGAGAGGATGTTATATTAACTAAAATTAGATATAAAGTTTAGACGCCAAGTGAAAGCAAAATAATGCCCTACACCCAAAAAAGGGTTTCACATAAAACATGTGTATTTATGGGTGCCTGGGTGGCTCAGTGGGTTAAAGCCTCTGCCTGCGGCTCAGGTCATGATCTCAGGATCCTGGGATCGAGGCCCGCATCACGCTCCCTGCTGAGCAGGGAGCCTGCTTCCTCCTCTCTCTGCCTGCCTCTCTGCCTGCTTGTGATCTGATCTCTCTCTCTGTGTCAAAATCTTTACAAACAAAACAAAAAAACATGTATATTTAAGAAAATGAAAAATAATAGCTCATGGAACAGCACACATTTGGATTTAGCTAACAAATTTACCACCACTTCTAAATGTATCTTAATGATACATCAAAAGACAATAGATAGTACCAAAATTCATCAAAGAATATCCTAAAGTATTTACTAAAATGCAACTGGTTCATTTCCTAGGCCAAATGTTTATGCATTATGTCTTCCTAGTGTCTAATACTGTAATACCTTTACTTCGGTACACCATGGAGTACATTTATTTTTTTTAAGATTTTTATTATTTGAGAGAGAGAGAGAGAGAGAGCACGCGCATGCACACACAAGCTGGGGGAGGGGCAGAGAGAGAGAGACAAGCAGACTCCCCACTGAGCAACGCAGAGCCTGCATTGAGACTGGAACCCCAGGACACCGAGATCATGACCTGAGCCGAACTCAGATGCTTAACTGACTGAGCCACCCAGGCGCCCCTTACCATGGAATACATCTGTAAAAAGTTCGCACACGAAGTTTTAACCAAAATGAAAATACAGTTTTACAAACTTACCTCCTCTTTTTTGTTTTCAAGATTACACTTAAGTTCTAGAATCTCATTGCCTTTTTCTCTGCCAAGAGCCAGAAGTTCATCAGTTTTAGTTTTTAACTCTGTATTCAGCCATGTATTCTGATTATGTAACAACTCCTTTTCTTGCTCCAAGCGTTTTTCTCGATACTAAAGATATCCAAGAAAGTAACATTTACAGTTAAAGACAATATAGGGCTAGTTAAAAAATTTTGCCTGTAGCTAATGAACACAAGCAGAATCTTAACAGAAATAAATATCTGCATGCATTCTTAACAGAAAACAGATGGTCAGATAAGAACTAAAAGAAACTTAAGTATCACATAAACAAATAGTTCAATTAAAATTGTCTTAATGTTTAATTCTTTCCCTGGCAAACAAAAACAAAAAAACAGCTTTTAATCACTTTACGGATCACTTGCTTATACTTAAAATTTAATTTAGGTGAGTTGTAAGCAAAAATTGCATGAGAAATTGTTACTTGCTTTAACAGAAACATCAGAAGCTTGAAGTTCATCCAGTTTTAACTGCAGATCACCCTTTGTGGTATTGCTTTCCTTAAATTTTTCATTTAGACGTTTAAAATCCTCTAAAAAGGTCAGAAGAGAATTTGAAAATAATGACTAATTAATGCTCAGAGGAACCAAACACTGAAGATGCATCTCTACAAATACAAGCATTAATACAAGGTAAGTAGTTCTCAACTCCTTAATTTGTTTTTGTCATATTTAGTTACAAATTTAATTTTAACAAATGATAAGCCAAATTCATGCACCCAACCCAACCCAACATGTAAACTATGCTGGTTATTTTATTTTTAAGTGCAGTATCTTAAGTCAAATATACAAATTAACATTAATTTTCCTGATATATACCTATAGATCTATTAAAATTTCATAAACAGCCATCTGTTATATTAAAAAGCAGTAATACATATAAAAATCTACTCAAAACAGCCAGAATATTACATGCTTAATTTTCTCTATATTCCTTACAATAAAGTTTTTACTAAAAAAAATTCTTTTTATTTTATCTACCCACTAACTGGTCAACATCACCAATAAATACTCTGAAGTAACTTAACTGAGACTGGAAAAGTGTAGTTTTCTAATTGAATATTACTGTAAAACAACATAAATAGCTGAAAATTCTATTAATAAAAATAAAAATCTTCAAAAATTTTATAAAAGGAACTAAAGGGAACTTGATACCATTACTTGATACCATTACTGCTTAAAAGTCATGTTAACCTTAATATATCAACTACATCATATACTATGTACTATGTATCCATCTTACTTGTATGTATTACTTAGCTTATATTCCTGCCTAATTTCTTCAGTCCGTATTTTTAAATATAAGACTTCCTTTCAGGTTCTTGTACATACTGAATGTTTTTGAGCAGGTTATACCACCAAGTGTGTCTGTGTTAGCCTCTATAAGTGAACACTTAAACTGCTTCCATTGAACTATATTCTGAGCTATGACAAATACTAGCAACAGAAATGGACTGGGGATTAACTCATAGCACTGTAAGAAGAGAGAGGAGAGAGTGAAGTAAGTAAGAGGTTAAAGTATTTCTTAGTACCTGTTAAATATTCAAGTTCTTGAGATAGTCTCTCATTGGTTCTAACTAAGTCTCTTTTCTCAGCTTCTAATTCTTCTTTTGTCCTTGTAAACTGGCTCTATCATATAAAGGAGAAGAATATGTTTAAATTAAAAAACTGTGTTCATGTTCCAACACAGAAATGTCACTTTATTTAACATCAGCTGTAGTTTAAGAATGGTTGGTTTTCTTTCTCTTATAACACATCAAAAAATTTTTATATTACCTGTAATCTCAACACTATTTATATTTTACATTTTTTAAAATTATTTTTAACAGGCTTATGAAAAAATTTCCATGTCACTATTTATCACCTGGAAGTGTTCTCATTACTTAAACATGCCTTTGTACAAAAGATATTTAATTTACTTCTAATTTTTTGCTGCCATAAAATGCAATTTTGATGGGTATCACTGTATTTACAGGCTGGGTCAAATTATTTTTCAAGAAAGAGCCCTAAAAATGGAATTATTTAAAACCTTTAATATATTTTCTCAAACTGCTCTGCAGCAAGACAATGGCAATCAATATGCTTTGACTCATAAGTGCCAATCTCAAGCTACTCAGGCCAGAACTGAAGATCATTCTTAAAAAAAGAGAAAGAAATCAATGCTAACATGATGAGATGAAAAATAATTCTTATTGTTTTATCTGCTTTTTCTGATCACAAGTGAAGCACAGCAACATTTCATATTGCCACTGACCATTTGTGCAGTTTCCTGTTTTTTTCTTTAATTCCTTTGCCCATTTCCCCGTTGAATGATTTTTCTTAGAGTATGAAAGTAGTCATATTAAGGATCCAAATAGTCATATTTTGATTGAAAAAATACTTATTAGTGGTTTATTTGTGTTTTAGTTTTTTTATGCAGAGAATTTTAAATTTCTATTGGAATAAGTCTACCATTTCCCCAAAACAAGTACCTTTTATACACCAAGTACCTTTTAATCTCAAATCAAACACAAGTTTTTGTTTTGTTTTTCCAAACACAAGTTTCCAAAAAGCAATGGCAAGCATGTGGAGTTCTATTTGGAGAATCGCTGAGTACGACCACTTTATTAAACCCATGGGTGAACAATCCTTGTGATTATATTCAATATGTTACTCTTATCACTACTCTAAGGAAATGATTTCTGATATAGATTCACCCATATCCCCAATTGTATCACAATAGTTGAAATAATGCCTGAGCAACAGTAAGTATTAAATAGAGAATTTCTAAAAGAAAGGAAGGATGCTAAGTAAGTGGGTGAGTGGGAGACAAATAAATGAATCTATGAATATCTCTCCTAGTTACAGTTTTATAGCACTTTCCTTATAATGTGAATTTTTTAAAAAAATCACAACCTTAATAGCTATAGCATTAAAATCAAGTTTCTTTTTATATTAAGTACCAATATATTCTGATGAGTAAAAGAAATACCCAATCAATAAACATATAAAGGTCCAATTAAGGATACTGCATTATTGGATATTGCATCCAAATATATATGCATTTCTGTTAGTAGTTTCTCCTAATAGAAGATGTTTCATCTTCCCATTAATAACACAAAATAGAATACTTCCTCAAGTATCATGTTTATAGTTAGCTTTATTCACAGGAATAAATTTTACCTGAATGGCAATATTGCGATCCTGAGCAACTTCAAGTTCTTTATTTTTCTCAGTTAGCGCCTTCAGTTGATTGTCTGGATAAAAGGAATTTTATGAACATATACATATAAACTTAAAAACTACAATGACAGTTTTCATCCAACTGCCAACCATATATACATTTTAAAATGAAGAAACTGAATCTCAGAAAGGCTGAGTTATAGAACATACTATTCCAAATTCTTGAATATCCCAAATTTACTCTACTTCTAAACCAAACTTTAAAAATTTTTAAAAAAGATTTTATTTATTTGAGAGAGCACGCATGCAGAAGTAGGGGGAGCAGCAGAGGGAGAAGGAGAAGCAGGCTCCCTGCTGAGCAGGAAGGCCAACAAGGAGCTCGATCCCAGGACCCTGGGATCATGACTTGAGCTGAAAGCAAACACTTAACCAACTGAACCACCCAGGCACCCCTCTTATTTATTTAGTTAAGCTTCATTCCCAGTGTGTAGCCCAACATAGGGATCAAACTCAAGACCCCAAGATCAAGACCTGAGCTGAAACCAAGAGTCAGACACCCAATGGACTGAGCCACCCAGGTGCCCCAAGACCAAAATTTTAAATATGCTATCCTGTGTCCAAAATCTTATTTGTGATCATTCTAACCAATGTTTATAGGAAAAAAACATATACAATTATCACTTTAATCATTTTTCAATGACTCTTCTAAGTCAATCATAACAATGAATTTTATTTACAAATCAGAAAAGTGAGTTAAAAAAAAGATCAAGACTAAATTAAACTATATAAAATGTATACAGAATAAATAACAATGGATAATTGTGATTCAGCTTGTTTATCACTCTAAAAAGAGCCTTCAACATGGAGGAAAAAAATTATGCTTGAAACTGAACTATCAATCCCAACAATCTCTATCTCTCCTTGTTCAGTTTCTTCTCTAAATGCATGCAGATAACTAGCAACTTTCTTCCACTAAAACACACCTATATTATGTGCTGGCAATTTAATAACTAAATACATTATTACTACTTCCAATCTTTAGTTCTATTTAAATAATTGACTTATTATAAGGGAAAACCCTGCTAAGTTAGTCTGAATTTTCTATTTTGCATTAATATTACTTACTGTTTTCCAAACTTACAGATCTGGAGTGATAAAATGAAAAAATACAAACATAACTGTATACCCCAGAAAGGCATACTAGATAAGTGTCTTGATTTATCCTCATCTTCTCTTCTTCCTCCCCCTTCCATACCACATAAAAGAAGCTATAATCACAGTAATTTTCCTTAAATTCTTTAGCACCTCAGATCTACAGATCTAGTTATTATGCCAAGGCAGAACTATATACAGATGATGAACCAGATCTAGCTACTCGATAAATTATTTATGCCCTCATTACATATGTATATATCACTGTACATATGTATCACATATTTTAAAAATTAAGTGCTTCAAAATTAGCTGGAAAAAAATTATGACCTAAATAGTTGATGGACACAGACCTGATTAAGAAAAAAAGGCTGAAGTGTTAACCATTCTTTTATTAGCTTCCCGTGTTCCTAATCAAATTAAAAATCTAGTTATATCTAATCACAAATATTATGCCCCCACTCTATAAAGATCTTTTCTGACATTTGCTTTCTCTTATCATAAACAAAGCACATACTACATATCATTTTCCTAAGAAATGCCAGGACCTTTAAGATCTTGTGTACCTTATAGAACTTAATAAGAAAACTTATTAAAAACAAAATTACACAGGGAACCTGAGTAGAACAGTCTGTTAAGTGTCTGACTCATGTTTTCAGCTTAGGTCATGATCTCAGGGTCTTGAGATTGAGCCACACATGGGGGTCCACGCTCAGCTCTGCTTAAGATTCTCTCCCCCGCCCCTTGTACTCTTTCCCTAAAAATAAAAAAAAATCTTAGGAAAGAAAAAAAAAGGAAGTTACTTATCTTTCCCAAGAAACAGGTCTTAAAGAGGAAATATCCTGGAAGTCATAAATAGTTCTTAAAAAATGTAACAGTTCGGGGCGCCTGGGTGGCTCAGCGGGTTAAAGCCTCTGCCTTCGGCTCAGGTCATGATCTCAGGGTCCTGGGATTGAGGCCCACATCGGGCTCCCTGCTCAGCGGGGAGCCTGCTTCCTCCTCTCTCTGCCTGCTTCTCTTCCTACTTGTAATCTCTCTCTCTGTGTCAAATAAATAAATAAAATCTTTAAAAAAAAATGTAACAGTTCAAACATAATAACAAGACTTATAGGCTTTAATCTTCAACAAATTAAAAATAATTCTCTCCTTAATTATGTTTTCAGTTGCATAATGCTTTATGACTTTTAAAAATGCTTTCAAACATCTCTCATTTGATCTGTACAGTTATGTAGGCAGATGGACAGGTGGTTCCAGCCATTTTATATGTTATGATTTACATATGGCAAAAGAGCTTTCACTAATAGTCAGAAATAGAACCCAGGTCTCCTGACCATTAATTAAGCCTTATGTTCTTAAAGAAGTCTTTACCATCAAGTGAAAACTCCAAATACCACTATAAATGAAAACAATGACTATCGGTATTTTCATAAACAGTAAGTCAATATTTCCAAAGCATACAAAAGAGTGCCTAAAGATCGCCATACTACAAGAATAAAATAAGGATGTAAAAATACTTACTGAGCTTCTCTAGGTCAAGCCTCAAGCTTTGGCACTCTCGGGTTTCATTCACAAGTCTCTCCTGACTGTGGGACAGCCTCTTCTCTATTTCAAAGTACTGTTGTTCTTCAGAAGCAGAGAAAAAAATAAAATCAAACACACATGTACACACACAGTCAATACTGCTTATTTTTAACAATGTTGATTTTCATATTTAAGACACAGTATTTGAACTGCACTCCAAAAAAGAGAATCTGAGTAAAGATAAATAGAGACTGAAAGGACTTTAATATTTCCAACTGACTTTCATGTATATGACAAAAGAAAATAAGACCTACAGGGGGTTTTCCAACTTCTATGTCTGTTCCACAAGACTGAAATTCTTCAAGGTAGGCAACATGTCTTACTTATCTTTCCCCACAGATCGGTAGACATTTTAGCATAAAGCAGACACACGTACAAAAAAACCCTTGCTAAATGGAGAAAAAATCAGAGGGGCTTTGTTGTAAAAGGTTGTGTTAAAAGACTCAAATACCTAAAAATATAAAATGATCAACCTTATATAAAAATGAGTTAACTTTACAAGGGAAGGACTGAGTGCGTACTGTTCAGCACAGTATCAAGCACACAGAAGACAATCCATATTTACGGGTAAGATAATGAACAGACGCCGTGTTATCTTCAGTGTTGGGATTCGGAGAATTTCTTTTGGACACCAATTCTCCTTGATAATTACATTTTTTGAAGTGATAATGTATTCAGAATTTTCAATCAATTTAGTAAAAACAGCACCATACCCCCCACTCCTCCAGGTAAACCAGGACAAATAACAGTTTGTATTTCACTAACGGTAATTATCATGACCTTAATCTTTCTGCCCGGATATTCAAGTTACTATTGCCGGTAACTTTCTTATTTGGGGGTCTACCGTAAGTACCTATAAACAGGTCTTTAAACTCCAACTTTTAGAGAGAAATCCGATGTACCGAACTTATTTATGTTCGCTGTGTATCCAATGCTGTCTTATGCACCTACTCATTCATCTGACCACCTAGCTTGTCACCTAATCAGCGCGAAGGACTAAAAAACAGAACTAAGTGCACGAAGTGGTCAATTAGACAAACACCTCTGAATGCAGGTGACCAGAGAAGTAAGCGGAAATCACCGGAAAGCAACATGAAGATCGGGTACTCTAAGTTTAGAGACAGGCGCTGCAGACTCTCGCTAGTCCGGAGTAAATACACCCAGATCTTCACAATTTCTGTGTGCGGAATATCAAGTGTCCCTACGCGAGGCCACACTAACTACAAAGAAAACGGAACTACGTGTAAATTCAGTTTAAAACAAACAAAAGGACTCCTTCACTTCAAACTGTGAGAGCAGGTAAAAGAAGGCCTACGGGGTGGTCTAAGGAGCCGGGGAAGGGATGCCACCAGTGAAGTCGTAGGCAGAAAGCGAGCTTGCAAGGGGAGAAGACCAGCCATAGCTACGGAGTCGGGCCCAGAATCAAGGGCGGGAAGAGCGTCGCCACTTACCACTCTCCACCTTAAATTTCTCATGCCGCCCCTTCAGGCCATCGATCTCGGACTGCTGGTCAGCGAGGAACTTCTCAAGTTTGTTCTGGACGGACTTAGGCAGCTTATTCAGCTCCGTGCGCTCCAGGACTTGCTGCAACACCGCCGCCATGTCGATCGGGCCGGGGGCCGCGGGGCCAGCAGCCGGCGCAGCAGAGACCGAGAAGAAAGGCGACGGCCAAGAGGGCCCAGAAGCCGGGGCGGCCGCCTCGGCCACCTCGCTCCGTGGCTCGCGTGCGCCCGCCCGCCGGAGACTCCCGCGGCGGGACCCTGGGAAATCGAGTCCTGCCTTAGCGCCGGCACCAGACGCGCCACAGCGCCCGCGCCCCAAGTGCGCGCGCCGCCGCCGGAAGCCGGGGGCCCTGGGAATCCGAGTTCAGCCGCGGCCTCCGACCCGGTCTGATTTCCGGCTCCTCAGTCCACCCGCCTCAAGCCGCGCGGGCCTTGTGGGAAACGTAGTGTTCTCCTCAACCCCTTCCGTGAGACTGATTGCGCACCGCCCATTCCGCTTCCTTTTTTTCCTCCCCGCCCCCCGCACCCCCTCGCTCTCCTCCCCCAGCAACATGACCGTTGTCCGCGAGGTGGCGCCACAGAGTACTCGTCCCCTCACGTCCCTCCCTGAAAAGCGAGGCGGCCTTACCGTCAAAGCTCCGGGATGCCATGGGTCGTCCTCTTTGGCGGCTTCTAGACACTGAGCCGCTAGAGGGCATCGGTCCGGGCGGGGCTGGACGGCAGGCGCCAGGCTACCGCCACGCTCTCAATGGCGCCCGGAAGGGGGCGGGGTGGCGACCGCAGTCGCTTTGGCTGAGGTACTCCGGTGAGGGAAGGGGGGCAGCGTGCGTCATCAGGCGGCGCCCCCTGACTCCAGAGACCCTGGGTTTGAAGTGGGAAGTGAGGTGTGGGAAGTCTGTCGCTTTCTGATGAATTCATTGGCTGTGGAATTTGGACCCGAGGGGAATCTGGCCCTCGGAGTTTTGCACTTGCACCTTAAACCCCCTCCCGAGGAGGACTGACAGTTCGGCAGATTGGTCTGTCACGCGGGCACATTCTTAGTGCAGGTGAGTCAGCCTACGGGAGTAATACGTGTCTGTGAGGGCTGAGTGTGTGCACTGGGGCTCCGAAAGCCTCCTTTTGAAGGAAGAAGAAAAGGGACCGAGTGTAGGAAACATACGGACAGACCCTCCCGGTACCACACTTAAGTCCAGTTGTGACAAAATTACTTTATTTAAGGCGGCACACTTAGGTGCCTTTTATGTGTGTGTGACCGGGTGGGTAACAACGAACCAAGAGGAATTTAAGGAGCCCGTTTCATTTTTCAGGGAGAGGATTTAAAGTAAAGCAGGAGGACTTTAGTGCAGCCTTTGCGTTTATGTTTTAAAGTAATATTGTAGAAAGGGCTACCAAATGCTTATATTTTTGATGGAAAAACTGTTAAAACAAAAATTTTATAACAGATTCTTAAATACCGCTTATCAACTTGCCTCCATAATAGAACTGCTTGTTTCCAGCTTGCAATTCTGCGACTTCTGTGCTGAATCTGTAGATTATTTAATTATTCTTCCGAGAGAACTTCGTATCTTCTTCATTGAAAATAAAGCATTCCCAATTCAGTTCCCCCTCAGTTCCCACAGTAGCAGCCCTTTTGTGAATATTATTAAGGACCAGTTGACTTTTTCCTCAAAAGATTTTATATAAGCACTTGAATTAAGGTTGCTGGTATGCGTAGTGCTGTACTGTGCCCTTGGCTCCCTGTTAGTGATGTCCTGTTTGGAAAATGCAGATATTCTGTGCTCGGAATCACAATCGTAAAACTAGATAGATTTTCAGACTTGCCTGACTCAGAATCTTTATTTTGTAGACTAGGAAACCAGAGTACAAAGAGATGGAATTGTCTCAAGTCACAATAATTGGACAGCTCGCATAGCTTATGTTGTCATACAACACTTCAGGATAAATTGAACTGTTTTAGGCAAGATCTATGTTTTTAGTAGTGTCCTTTGTAAAGTATGGTTGCTCTATTTTAAAGTTTTGAAGAAGCATTAAAGTAGTATGATTACTGGGTGACTCCTTGGAAAAATAAGATTGGGAAGTTACATATGACATTGGAGTCACTGTCACTGCTTTTTCTTGCAGTAATTAAGAATTATTAAGGCAGAAGGAAAAGGAGTAGAATGGCATGATGAAGAAGAGGGGCGTTTTAATCCGTTAAGTCACTATTAAAAGTGGAAAGCCTTTAAATTTATAGCGGCATTAATGATTTAGGTAGGCAGTTCTAGACTTAAGCTAAAAATAAATCTTATGCAAACCCAACTTACTTGCAGTTGTTGGAAAAGAGCTGGGAAGAAATCGAATGCATTTTGAGACAAAACTGAACAGGCTCTTTGAAAAAACAACATCCAATAGGCAATTTCAAACTGGAACCAATTCTCTGGGCTTTACTTTTAGAGTAATGCAAAATCATTGTGAATGGCAATTTACTTTATTGATGGCAGATATACCACCCCAGCTCATCTGCAGTTGTCTTGACCCTGTTGTACTAAATAAGACTGAACTTTTTACACAACTCAAATGACTGTTATTTCTATTCAAAATGCTGCAACTGTCGTTTATGAACTGGAGAGAGAGAGTGCGCCCGGGAGTGCAGAACAGAAGCTACCCTTTGTAAGGTTTTAACTGAGAGATGAAGTATGATTCCCCAGCCTGAACATAGCATTTAAGGGCCTGGATTCTAGGGCTAGACTGCCTAAGTTTAAATCCCACCTGAGTTTAAATCCCGCCTTTGCCATTTACCAGCTTTGTTATTTGGGCAAGTTACATTTCTTTTCTTCCTTTTGGCTTCTTCATCTATAAAACAA
This sequence comes from Ailurus styani, assembly GCA_002007465.1. Lineage (NCBI taxonomy): Eukaryota > Metazoa > Chordata > Mammalia > Carnivora > Ailuridae > Ailurus > Ailurus styani. Next base: position 422,322 of record LNAC01000863.1, on the reverse strand, counting down.
GGTTTATAATAATAGTACCTACCTTGTGGAGTTTTTGTGAATATTACAAATGTTACCATATATAAAGTACTTAGAATAAGGCCTTATACAAAGTTGACACTATGTAAATGTTTGTTATTCACTGCTTCTTATCGGATTCCATAATTCTAATTATACTGTGAGTCACTCAAGGGCATAGATCAAGTATTATTCATCTTTGTGCCATCCCACTTGGCACAATTTCTAGCACACAGTAATTCTTCCTAGTGTGCTTATTGAGTAAATGAATTTGGTTCTCTGTCACCTAAGAGCAGCTCAGAAATTGTCCTCTTTCCTGTTTTAGAAATGATCAAAATGAGGCTCAGCAATAGACTATCAAAAATGATACAACTAAGGAGTAGTAGATTAAATAAGTCAGGTGTGTTGACTAGTAGGTTACTGTTCTCTCCCTTTATCTTAGGTAATGAAAGTGGGTTTTATCTTTTATGTCAACTCTAGTTGATTGGTAGTCATTTCCAGTAGCACTGTTGAGAATTCTGAAGCTACATTTGAACTTTGCAGGAAAGAATGCCCTACTTAACAAGCAATCTTTACAAGGCATGGGATAGTAATCAGGATGGTACCGCTTCTGTTGCTATATAAACTCCATGACTAAAACATTGCAAATTATATTTTTACCTAAAAATGGTATATATCTTTTTCTTGTAATTTAGGAGATTGAATTAGTTCCCAATAATGGGAAGAACCTACATTGTAGAAGAGACTGTTGGCCAGTATCTTTCAAGCATAAATCTTCAAGGAAAGGCTTTTGTCTCTGGTCTTTTAATTGGACAGGTATGTATCTTCTAGTGCATTTATTGATAAAACAATTTACTTGTTTATTTAAAGTTAAAATGTGCTATTTAACAGCTTAAGGTTAGGGAATGGAGAAATGGAATGTAGAAGAACTTAAAATGTAGAAGGTCTTTGAAGAAAAATGAGGAGAAGCAGGACAAACCTAGCCCAGGTTTGGTAAAGTCAGAACACATTCCCTTTTAACAATGTAAAAGTAACTCATAATGTAGAAACTCCAAAATTAGAATTTCACTGAGCAAATTATACATATTTTATTGTCTTTCCAAGGGTTTTGTACTTTCTTCTAATCTTTTTAAATTCCTAGTTGTCTAATTCTTTGCAAAAGTAGCTTTTGACAACTTTATTCCCATTGTTTGTTTTATCTCAGTCTTATGGCAATAGTGGTTATGACTTTTGTTACATGTTATGGTACTCACTCATCTTACTGAATTTTTTTTTTCATGTTGATTCAGTGGAGAGGGAAAGGGAATAGAAATTGGCAAATAAGACAAATTTTATTTCCCTTTTGGAAATAAGCCTTATAAATCTTCAAAATGGAACAGAGACTTGGGGAGTTACTTTAAAAAGCATAAGTACTTGGTGATTTATTATAATTGAGGAAAAAATATGTTAATCAGCAGGGAGGACGGGTTAGCAGTAGAAAGCAACAGAAAAAGGAGAGTCATGGACAAACTGGCTACTCCATTTAAACACTATTTAAGGGGGAGTGCACTGTGGCCCAAGGATTTGATTTTGATAGCTAGTAGCAAAAAGAGTTCTGTTATGATAGTTTTCTTTCTGGATATTTTATCACAATGCCTTAGAACCTTCAAATTGCATAATTAACTTCTCTTGTTCCGATTCTACCCATTTTGAAGCTACTTCCTCCTATATTTTGAAGCCCCATGTTATCTACTTATAAAGAATATACTATCAAGAAGAGTCATGTGTTCACACACCTTCACAGTATTCTTGTTTTCAACATCATTCTGAATGAGCTTAGTTAATGTCAGTCTAGCCTTGAGAGACCAGGTCATTCTCAGCGTTTTCACAAATCTGATTTCTTAACTTATAAGATAGACAGTATACCCTGTCCTATTCACCCAGGTAACACTACCCTGTGAAGCCTCTCCTTAGACAGTCAAACTACCCCTCTTGGTAATAATCTGAACTACCTTTTTTCCCAAGATTTTGTTTATTAGAGAGAGAGAGAGACAGAGCATAAGCAGGGGGGAGGAACAGAAGGAGAGGGAGAAGCAGACACCCCACTGAGGAGGTAGCCCAACACAGGCCTTGATCCCAGGACCCCTGAGAACATGACCTGAGCCTAAGGCAGCCACCCAACTGACTGAGCCACCTAGTCAAACTTTTCAATTGAGGTTACTTGCATCCAGTATGGGGCTCTTTTTGTTAGGAACTTTTTATTTAAGGTTTTCTACTTCTCTTTATTTAAGAAAGTTTAAGGGAATAAGTCTCAGAGGAAGGCATCATCAGTAAAGATAAAAGATCAGGGAGAAATACCCTCTTCCAAACTTGCCTTTCTCACATAGGCTGTTTCTAGAGCTTGGCAAAACTATCATCTTACAAACAAGTCTCCCACAGTTTAGGGTTTTCTTTCCAGTCTTTCCTTATGCTGCCTTTTCATCCCTTCCAGTATGTTTCTTCTTCTTTATTCCAGGGCTCATTACTTTTTTATTCTTTCCCTCAAGCTTGCCTGTTTCCTGCTCTCTGGGTCAGTTTCTTTTTCTTTTTAAAGTCATGCTTTCTTAATCAGCACCTACTTTTTCCTGTGTGCATTTGAATGTAACTTTCTGGAAATAACTTTTGTAGAAATAATTTCTGTTCCTTTATTTTCTATTCCAGGGTGACACTCATGGTGGCAGTTTCAGGTCATATTTAAGAATGACCCCATGATAACTGGTTTTATCTGCCTTATTTTTTATTTTTTCTTTACAGCAAACTTTCGTTGTAGTGAGACTGAGGTATTAAAAGTTCCCTGAATTTACCTTCAGATATCCCACCTTTAGTTACCATTGAAGTGCTATTAAAACTGAAGAACATTAATCTGACATCACTTCAATTATGTATCCCACATCCCCTTTGCTTTTCTGTGGACACACATATATATGTTCCCTACTACCGTTGTTTCAGTGGAAGAAACACAAGGTCATTTTTTGCTTTATTTTACTGAGTTTTTATATGTGCTAAACCTTTCAATCTGTTCAGATTATTTAGAAAATAAATATAACTAGAAAATTGATCAAGCATATTTTAGTTACAGTACATTGACTCATCCAGTAAGCTGTTTTTAAGGACCATTATATGACTCACATTGAGGATGCCCAAACAAATAAGGAGCTGATATTAAGTATATAAATAAATGATGTGTGAGGGAAACATTGTAAATTGGTTTCCCTATAGATTCCATTATAATATAAGTATTATTGGTTTCCCTATAGATTCCATTATAATTGGTTTCCCTATAGATTCCGTTATAAGTATTAACAATTTAAGCTGCTGTGACTATTACTGTTTTTGCATGTCACAAGAGCTTTATATTCTTCAATCAGATGTCACTCTAATAAGCTTTTCTAATTTGTTTTTAAGTGTTCTTCACAAAAGGATTATGTCATTCTTGCCACTAGAACGCCACCCAAACAGGAACAAAATGAGAACCTCAAACATCAACAAAAAGCTAAGTTGGATAACTTGGATGAGGAATGGGCCACAGAACATGCCAACCAGGTCACCATATTTGTCTTTTTATGTATTTAAGTTGTGCTTATTGACTAACAGAATAAAAGCACTTCATCTTCAGATTGCTAGACTAGGATTTCAGAGTACTCATTTTTAAGTTTTCAAAACCTGCATTTTATCAGTGATAGAAGTATTTTTCTGTTCATTTCATCCATGATTATATTTTTCAACTAATATATGTTATATTAGTTGACTACTAATCAGGAGTTAATCATTTCCATATCCCATCAACTTTAAATTTTTCAGAGAGGCACATGTTTATCTGTAGATGAGTATGTGTTTGTGATGGGGGGTGGTGTGTAGTAAAAGAATCTAAGAAATTTTTAATATCATCATCTAATGAAAATATTAAATATTTATTTATTTATTTATTTTTAAGATTTTATTTATTTATTTGACAGAGAGACATAGTGAGAGAGGGAACACAGGTGGGGGGAGTGGGAGAGGGAGAAGCAAGCTCCCCACTGAGCAGGGAGCCTGATGCAGGGCTCTATCCCAGGACCCCGGGATCATGACCTGAGCCGAAGGCAGATGCTTAACGACTAAACCATCCAGGTGCCCCGAAAATATTAAATATTTTAAACTTAAATTCTCAATGGTTTCTAAATAATTTTGACTCCAGTTTTGTTTTTTGTTTCTTGTAAAATTATATGCTTATACAAATATATATAGCATATATACAGACATATGTATAGAGAGATGTATGTTATATCTGTACAGACACAAACGGAATTTTTAAACAAAATGGGTTAACCTTTTTGCCTCTGGAAAGAAATGGCTACTTTTATGTGTTGGCGATTTTGAAAATACGCATATTTCCATGCTAAATATGAAAACTTAGTTCTTTATTTATATGTCAAGCTTGTACTACTATAATGAATAGAATTTATGAAATCAGAGGGATCCATCAGCAGACACAATGTAAATATAATTAGGTATAGACCATGGTATCTAAGAAGATTTAACTTTTATCGCTTCTCGGCCTTTTGGCTAAGATCAAGTGTAAGAAGATTTAACTTTCTGTTCAGTTTTCTTATGTGCTGTGTACACACACAAAAAAGCACTTTGATCGCTTGAGTTTAGATGGTAAAAAGAAGTTCATGTGTATTAGGAACTAGCCACAATCACATGAAGAGAAATAACGTATTATGGAGGATAAATTGGTAGAATGTATCAAAAACCTTAAGAATAAACATAACTTCATAAACTAGTAATCCACTTCAAGAAATTTATTCTAATCAATTAATCCCATGAACACAGAAAGTCTTGTTAGGATTTTTACAATATTATTTTAAAAATTGGCAATAACATTATACCCAATATAATAAATAGACATAAAAAATTGAAGTAAATGTAAAAAATAGGAAACAGTAGATTTTCAAGTCAGATCCCCTCACTTCAAATCCCAGGCTTTTATATATATATATATATATTATATATATATACAGATATATATCTGTATACCGGTTTATTAATAGGTATACAGAGTTAGTTGAGAATCACTTCTCTTAAAGAACTTCCAGACCATCGCATACAAGTAATTATAACACAAGCTTGTATGATAAGTTCCCATGGGAAAACTACACGAAAGTCTTGTGGGAGTTGGGAGATCAAAGTATCAGGGAAGGCAGCTTCCTCAGAGTTCAAGTATTCAATAGAGTTCAGACACATAGAAGGTAAGGGAAAGTCAGATAGGCTGAGGGAGCAGTCTGAATGAAGGTATAGCATTAGCTAGATATATGCATGGTATTTCAGGGAAAGTAATACCAAGTGAGGCTCTGAATATCAGATTAGCTAGATTTTAGAGAGTCTGAAACACCAGTAGCAGGTAAATTTATATATTATTTAGGTGACAGTCATTGAAAAAACTTTAGAAGATATTTCATTCTGTGAAGTCATGAGAAAGGAGTAAAGGGTATCATTATTAATGATATTAAATGGCTTTAGTTATAAAGGCAAAAAATTAAGGATACCCTAGGAAGATTGTGTATGTAATGATGCCCCATTCATCATGGTTATCGACCATTTCTCAAAGCTCCCACCTCAACACTATCCATATAATTGGGACCCAGTGACTATTTGCTGATTTAATATTTAGCTTATCAAACACAAAAGATTGCATATAATGACAAATGCTTACCTTAACTAATAACTGTATTTCTATTTTTAGGTGTCCAGAATGCTACCAGGGGGACTTTTAGTTCTTGGAGTATTTATCATTACAACTTTAGAAATGGGAAATGATTTTCAAAATGCCCTGCGTAGAGTAAGTCTGAAATACCAAAAATTCTTAATATGATCAAAGTTAACATTTTTTTTTAAGTAGGCTCCACGGTCAGTAAGGTCATCGTCGAGAACTTTGTTATATTACCTACTATCACCTTTGAAGAAATTTCTTTTGATATTATCAAGAAAGTTGTGCCTCTTCTCATCAGTCATGATCAGTTTATGGACCATGTGAATTTGGTAACAGATTAGGTTTGTCTGTGTACATTATTAGGAAGTGTAGAGTCAAATTTATGACCCTTCTACTCATATCAAGTATGCATTTTTATAATTCTTATTTCTGGCATAAATGTATATCACTATTTCTGATTTGTTTTACTTTCAGTTTGTTACTACCATATTTTATGTCTACTTACATAGTGCATTACATCTTTTGTGATAGTTAATAAGAAATCCCAAATGGGAGACATGCTTCATTTTTGTAGGTTAAAAATCACTTGTCATTTCTCATTCTAATTAAGAGTCTTTATTCTATACTTCTAAACTTAAATGCTAATTACCCAAAATTAATTTCTCATGTCAGTTGATAAATGACAGTGATTTATATTTTTATATTTATAACTCAAATTTTACAGATTCCTAAAAATGGAATCCAAAAGGTTAAGAATCAGTTTCACTCTTTGTTTTGAAGAAAACAAAATTTAATGATAGAATCATGGAATTTTAAAGGTCATTAGGAACTTGGAGTCATTATAATTATCTTTTTCTGCACTTACTTTCGTTCTCTTATTTTGCATTAAGTTGATGTGTGTTTTGTTCCCTTTCAGCTAGTATTTGCTATGGAAAAATCTATGAATAAAAGGAGATTGTGGAATTTCACAGAGGAGGAGATCTCAGAACGAGTGACACTTCACATTTGTTCTTCTACGAAAAAGTATCTTTTATTTAGGTGTTTATATTTTAAAGTATATGATATCAAAATAATGTTCTGCAAGTTTTTTTCCCTGAAACATTTATATCGTATTTTAAAAACAGATGTAATTTGGAAGTTTTTCCTATAATTAACACATAATTAGGACTGCCAATAATAGTAATAGTAATAATGGTTGTTAGTCATGTCTTAGGATTGTTAAAGAGTTTGAGAAAGGTGGCCAGGACTGGGGATTCTGAGGTCTTTACCAGCCAACTACCCCATTTTTTGATGCTTGGTAGGTCCTCTACAGAGAGGTCGGTGCCCAGCTGACAGCTTAGGCAAAATAATGGCTAAAAGTAATGGGTAATTCACCTCCAAACTGAGCTGGGCCGTGTAGGACATCCAAGAAACTTTTATGTCTTTAGCTGAGATCAAGTGATACTAAAAGCCTCCTTAGGGCCTCCTTAGCTTCTTTCCTCTACATCTTGCAAGGGCAAGAGTACCTCCTAAACTAGAGGCAGCCACACCAATGGAACGAAACAGTGCAAAGGACCAGTAAATTAGGACTTGAAAAGACAAAATTCAAAAACTGATCATTCCTGCAGAAGCTGAGCTTGTAACTCCTTTGGTATTTAAAAGTTTCATGTACAGGGCCTTTGACCCAATAAACATTTTCAGACTTGACTCCATTCAAAACAGCACTCCTATATCTTATAGAGGATGTGTATTTGAGGGAAATTTTGCAAGTGCTTCCATTCTAGTCATTGAGATTAGCAGGATTTTAAGCAATAGGGAATAGTTTAAAGCACCACAAGTTTTACAGTCAGCAGTTTTTGTGTACATATATATTAGTTTATACAAAATGTGAATATATTTATTTACAAGTTGCATATGTATTTGCAAACGTACATGTGAATATATAGGTATATATTTAAGTATATGAAGTGGTATAAAAACTCTTGGATGCATGCACTTAATTTTTATTTTTTGATGGTTTATTTTCTTTTGATTATCAAGAATTACTTCTCTTTTTTCGTTATGTCTATCCTTAATCTGTAAAGAATATTTTGTCGAACTTATGATATCCATGATCCAAAGGTAAGAAAAATTGCTTTTTAAAAAGATTTTTGTATTACAAAGTATTTTTAAAATAAAATTCAATTATTTAGTTTTGATAATTTTCAGTGCTTTCACTTCCTATCAATGTCCAGAACCACCTGTACTTTTTATTTTGAAATATGGTTAATTTCATTACAAGCAAGGAAAATTTTTTGTTGTTGTTGTTCAAATATTTTTCTTAAAGTCCCCCTACCTATTTATGCATATTTGAGAGGCTGTTAGTAAAAGCATCTGGGCTTTTGGTAGTTACATTGCCTAGTAAGCAGGCTACTTACTGGAAGAATCCAGACTAAAATTTTGCTAAAGTGTCTAAAAGCAATATGAAAAAGTAACTTCACTGTATTGTGTTAGCAAGGATAGGACAGAAAGGAGAACATCTGGTACCTAATTGTTGCTCAGTAATTATTTGCTCTACACAGAAGCTTCTGAATTGACACTGTTGAAGTTACAGCTGAGAACCAGAGGACTTGTCAGAATTCTACATGAACTGTGTGATTCTTTTCAACCTAGCACTGGGGGTTGGAGTTGCCAAGGCTGCCTGGAATGTGTTGAAGAATAGTGAACTTAATGCATGATTTATTTCTATTTAGTTTTAACCTGTTGCCATGTGATGAAAGAAGTTGGCCAAATATGTTAGATATCAGCTTGTATGAGTTATTAGGTTTTACATTTTATGGTATTTTATTGATCTATGTATTTTACCTAAATCACATATCTTATGTTTTTCCACCTTCCCCACTGTTAAAGAGTTCAGCAAAACCAGCAGATTGGAAGTATCAAAATGGACTATCAACTTCATGGCTTTCATTAGAGTGTACAGTTCATATTAATATTCATATCCCGCTATCTACCACTTCTGTCAGCTATACTCTGGAGAAAAATACGAAGGTATCAGGGCAAAACAGATTTTCTTTAGTGATCGCTGAACAGATAATCTGCTTTTATTCTGGTTGTCTATGCCATTCATTCTGTAATCCTCAAAAATTACATGCTAATTATAATGATATTATGGGTGATTAATTTATTACCCCAGTCAAATTAGAAATTTTGGGATAGGACAGCATTATAATACTAATGTATTTAGCATAATAGGTGTTCCATAAATATTTGTTGATTAACATGTAGCTAGGTACATTGTAAAATATAGTTACATAAAATTTAATTATATAAAAAGTATACTATTTGGTCTTTTTTTTTCTCTTGGTCTTTAGTTTTATTTTCTCCTTTTCAGTCCTCTTTTGTATTTGTATACCATTCTTTTGTTCATTATTCATTTCTCTTCTTTTTCCTATTGAAGGAAGCAAATGGAGGTTGCTTATGTTTTCCTCTTTAGTACTGCTTTATTTATTCTTGACATTCTTTCTCTTTTCTCACTTTTCATATAATGGGAATTATTAAATTTTATTTGATTGTGATTGTGTAGTTATTAAGCCTCCTAAGTGTGTGATATGGATATTATTTGGGATAAAGATTAGAAAAACAATTATTTAATATGGATAAGTTGCCAAAATTTAGGGATATACTTTTTTGTTGTTTATGAGACTGAATAAAGGCAAGCATAAGGAATATAGTCAGTGATATTGTAATACTGTTGTGTGGTGACAGATGGTAGCTACACTTGTGAGCATAGCATAACGTATAAATAAATTGGATCACTGTGTTGTATACCTGAAACTAATGTAACATTGTGTGTCAACTGCATGTAAACATTTTTTAAATATATGAAAAAAAAATGGCAAAATGTTATCTCAAGAAATAAATACCATGTTACTGATTACCACATTAACATTTCAGTATATTAGGTGGAAAAAAGTGGGCCCTAGGGAGTTTAATTGAAATGACATTATATCTGAAAGATATCCATGTTGTGTTTCTTTTAAGAATGGACTTGCACGCTGGGCTAAGCAAATAGAAAATGCTGTTTATTTGATTAATGGACAGGTTAAAGATGAAGATTGTGATCTATTAGAAGGACAGGTGAGTTGAGAGAAAATCATCTTACTAATGAAATTATTTGTGCTTAACAAAAAGTAAAAAATGACTTTTCTGTAGTTCTTGCCTTCCTGAAAACAGTTTCCATCTACTTCTTATTTCTAAGATTCTTTTTTTTCCCTAAGGTCTTTTAAAAGTAAAGGGTAAATAAATGTTTTTTTCAGAAAATGATTGGAGATTATTTCTGAATTAATTGGAATCCTGAAATCTGAAGAAGGGAGTGTCATCTAAATTCTATCTAATTTCCCAATTGTAAACTGCTTGCTTAAAACTAAAAGTACATGTTCTATTTTGACAGCAGTTTAAAGACTAAGTTTGGCCATTTTAAAAGAAGGGATCTATACAGGCTTCTAAAATAGCTTTGATCTATCTGAAGAGGAACTTTGGTAATCTTTCCCTTTATTTGCAAGGGTCAGTAAACTTTAAAAAATCAAATAGTAAATATTTTAGACTTTGTAGGCCACATGGTTTCCAGCAACTATTCAATGAGCAGCCACAGATAATATGTAAATGAATGATTTTGATTGTGTTCTGTAAAACTTCATTCACAAAGACTAGAGGTAGTGTGGATTTGACCTATAGGCCATAGTTTGCCAATCCTTGCTTTAGAGGAATAAAAGTAGGGAATTAGTGGCTTTTAAGAATACACATTGATTGATAGACAATACACAAAGTAGCATATCTATAGAAAAGCAATATAAAACAAATGATAAGACTTTTTTTCCCAAGTTACTTAATATATGTAGGATAGTTCCTAAATTGTCTTTTGTATTCCACTCCAGTCTCAATAATCTAATTTTTAACTTTTGTGTTTTTTCAGAAAAAATCTTCTAGAGGAAATGTTCAAGCAACTAATCATTGTTTTGATGTCAAAGTGCTCACACAGTTGGTAAATATTTTAAAATACTATTTATATAAAATACTTTATTTTTTAGAATAATCACAATGAAATTGTTTTGGTTTTAATATTTACAATTAGAGAGTCAAGGAATTTTAGACATGTGAAGTATAAAAAATGTCTAGTTCTAAGAAATTTATTTCCAATAAACATTATATTAATAAAACCTATTTTGGTCTTTTGCCTCAAGCCTATTAAAATTTTAGCATCAAGTAGAGAGCAATTTAAAAATATGTATTATATATATATAACATATATAATACATACATACATACATGTATGTGTGTGTGATATCTTAGGTTGTAAGTTTTATAAGCAAATTTGTAGTTCTTAACAACTTAAAAAAATGTGTGCACAGATGTGCCAAGAGTTGTCATATACTCAGTTTTGAAGTATATTTATAGCTCCTCTAATTTGGTAAAAATCACATTATTAGCAATTTTTATGTTTTTATGCAGTTGTTTTAAATACACATCTTTTCAGAATTGAAAGTTGGATATCTTGATGAATAAAAAGCTAAAACCACTAATTCCTAAAAATATGCATGCAGAACAGGATATTTTTTATTGTATATTTTGTACAAATAGTCCAAATACTGTATATTTTTTAACTGAGTAAAATAGACTTAAAAATAATTTGCATAAGAGGATGTTTTAATTTCTTCCTTCTCTGTGTTTAGCAATAGACTATTTACTAAGTCGTCTTTGGACTTAATGCCACTCTATATTGAGTTCTCAATTTCTCTTCTTAGTACCTTTGAGTTTAGATGTGTCCTTTGTTTTAAAACTACTCCTGTATCTAGATGCTTTTTACTAAATATGCTTACATGGCCTCTTGGTTTTTTAATTTACTTAAAATTATTTTAGTGATAAAATTGGTTTTGGTAGATGTGCAGACTGTGGGAAAATAGAGATAATATTATGAGAGCTAATTTATTGTTACAGTACTTATTATTATACAGTATAATATCTTTTTATCAATCATTCTACTGGTCAGCCAGCTGGAAACTTTAAAATGACTAATATGTAATAAGCAGTCAATGAATACTTTTTTTTTTTTTTAAGATTTTATTTATTTATTTGACAGAGAGAGAGAGATCACAGGTAGGCAGGGAGGCAGGCAGAGAGAGAGGAAGGAAGTAGGCTTCTGCTGAGCAGAGAGCCCAATGTGGGGCTCGATCCCAGGACCCTGAGATCATGACCTGAGCCGAAGGCAGAGGTTTTTTAACCTACTGAGCCACCCAGGTGCCCCAGTCAATGAATATTTGATGTCACTTTCCTCCTACTCAACCTCCAACAAGTCTTGTTGATTCTTCCTTTGCAGTGAGTACTAAGTACATCTTTTATTTTCTTTATGGACTTATAGCCACTAACCTTACAACATTATTATTTTACCTATATTATTACAAGTAACTCTTAACTGGTTTCTATCTATTCATTCTTGTCCAAAATGATTCTTTTTCTGAAAATCCTGATACCTTTGTTTGTGTATCTCTTGGAATATCTTCTGTATTTCTAATCTATCCTGCAAATAACCTCAGATTATCCTATCTGAATCACAGTTTGCATTCATTCACTTTATTATTTACTTACTACTAGTTTTTTTTTTCCAGAAAGTGTTTATTGAGTATATATAAGGGTTAGGCACTGATTGTGTTAATCTCCTTGTTTAAAATTCCTTAGGTGCTCTACACTGACTACTTAGAAAAGTCTAATTCAAGGCTATTCATAGCCTCAGCATGCCTATTCATTAATTTCTTACTTACTGTTTCAGAGATTTGCTTTCTATGCCTTTAAAATTGTGTTGATTTTCTGAGCCATGTGTCTTACCAGTACCATCTTTTCTCTGTCATTCAGACAGTCAGAATCCTGTCTGTACTTTAAGATCTACCCCAAGTGCTACCACTTATGTTAAGTTTCTTTTGGTCATCGTGACCAGAGGAATCTTTTCTTTTCCAAAATACTATATCATTGTCACAGAAATTCCTCCACTTATGACCAAGTTAGGTTCCCAGATTCTCTTTGTAAGCTAATTTGTTCCTAAGTCCAAAGAAACCAAGAGGAATTGACCTTTGTAGAACACAGGTACATTTCTACTGGAAAGGAATAAGTTAATCCTTGTATCTTCTGAAAACTCTCCGTGTGTTCACGTGTGTGTGTGTGTAGGTGTGTGTATGTGTAGTCTGTAATATACAGTCTAGTCCTTTTTGGAAAATAGTGCCCTAATTTATAAGGGCACTATTATATGTTATATTACACTATACTATACTCTTCTATATTATATTATAGATTATTATAAGTGTATTATATACTATAAAATGTATGTTAGATATTAAATATATAAAATAGGGCGTTATGTTCCAAAATAGAATAGTTTCAATAGTAAAGTTCTGCATAGTGGATAAGAGAAGCCCAGTACTCTTCCTCCACCCTCACCTTACTGATGTATCGATGATCCCTACAGTATCATAGGAAGCTTATTCCAGATATAATATTAGCATTATCACTCTGCTACTTGGTTTGATGAAAGACATTTTTTAAACAGACTTGGAAACTTTTGAACTATTCAGTCTGTGACATATTTCTTACCAATAAGAACTTGACTGTGTTTAAGTTTAAATTCTTAAAAACACACACACACAAAAACAAACTAGCTTTGCTTGAATTACATTAGACATTGACTGTTCATGTGCTTTCAGTAGCTATATATTAAGTCCTTCAGTTTCTTCACCATTTTTCCTCTTCAGTTCTTGATAATTCTTTATTGCAGAGGCACATATAGCACTATTCACAAGTTGCAGGATTTGTGTTTTTGTTCAGAATTGACCCTATTTATTCTAGGCATACTTAGAATTTTTATTTTTGCCATGTCTCATTTATAGGGTATCCTTTTATAAAATCACAATTTTTGTTTCCATTGTGATTTTACAGGCTTCCAGTAGTACTTTCACTGTTTTAATGCTTTCCTTGTTTTAGCATTTATTAATAAGGTTAAAAATACCTGCTAAACATTTTGAAACCAAGCATCAATTAACACTCCTTAGATTACAGAAGAATGAGATTGTAAGATGGAAGTGACTACTTATAACCACTAATGTCATTTTCTGGTGACAACCACAGTTGACTTGCCTTTTTGCTGCTGGGGAGCATATAGCATTACTTTTAGTCTGTGGAAGTTAAGTATCAAAAGTGTATAAATAAATGAGTGTCTTTACACTGCTTATCATTTTACCAAATTTATCACAACTTCTGTATTCCAGTTATTTTTGTGTAAATCTTATATTGTATATCTTATAACTCCTACTAGATAGATGATATACTAAATATATGTATATTCTTTATACATCTTTTCATCTTAACAGTATTTGAGTAATCTGCAAGTAATATATTTTTAGTGAATATGTTAAATAAATAATGGTATTTTAGATGATCATGTTAGTAAGGAAAAATTTAGATGTAGTTTGTTTAACTTCAGAGTACATTTAAAATACTCAGGAAATAATATATAACTTAGCAAGGAGGAATATGAAGTCCTTTTAATAAGTTATGGGAAATATTTTCAAACACAACTGGTTGAGTCAAAAATTTCTATCTCATTTCATGAAATGGCTTGTATAATGTTTAAGTGTTTCATATAGTTAATTGTTGGCTATTAGAACTTAAATAGATTTTGTCTTTCAGCTTCTGAATTCGGACCACAGATCCACAGCCACAGTCCAGATCTGCAGCGGCTCTGTAAACCTTAAGGGTGCTGTGAAATGCAGAGCCTATATTCATAGCAATAAACCCAAGGTTAAAGATGCTGTGCAGGTACAAAAGGAATAACTGGTATACGAAAAACAGAAGCATGTTAACATAACTATTCAAAAATCCTAAAACTTTTCTCAATCTCAGATTTCATAATTATGAATTTAACCGATAATCAAGTCCCAATCTATTGGCTAGTCCAAATATACCATGTAATTGGTCCCAAGATTTTCATATATAGGACCTCTGTTTTAAAATGCCTTTGTTAAACTGATGATTTTACAAATTTATTCAGTGCTCCACAGTTGTGATATATTCGTGCATTTGAAATCATTTCTTTGGCAGGAAATTAAACTTTTTATAACAGGAAAAGTATTCATCGGAAATACTATTAGGTAGTATTCTATAATCTGGATATTCAGAAATTTTAAAAATGATGACTGGCACTTTTGTCATGGTTATCCATTTCCGAATTTGGAACACTAGCACTATTTCTTTAGATGGAAAATTTCATTCATTTATGTGGTTTTAATTTTTTAAATGAAGGTTAGGCAAATTTGCTATTAAACTGTTAATGTGTTAATAAGCATGTTAAATAAATGGACATTAAAAAATGGAATGATGTACCAGTTATTTTAGTGGATATGATTATATAGGAAAGTCCATTATGTTGGGGGAGGGTGGTAATAAAATAGTGCAAATCTAAAGTAATGGGTTTTATATCTTACTGTAATTTGTTTTGTTTTTTCATAGGCAATGAAGAGAGATATATTGAATACAGTTGCAAATCGTTGTGAAATGCTATTTGAAGATCTGCTTTTGAATGAAATGCCAGAAAAAAAAGTTATGAGTATAAAATTAAGAACATTTTTTGTGTGTGTTCAATTGATAGAGTAATAGGATGTCAAAATATAATAGATACATCATCTTTTGTAACTACCCAGATCTATCTTTTATGACAATACGGCATCTTTTACTTTTCTTAGTAAATGATAGTTTTTCAGTTGCCACCCCCCGCCAAAAATGTTTGCAATACCTTATAATAACAAATCTGTCAACATTTAATCGTTTCAGGCTTTTTAAAAAAAATTCTGAATGAATTTCTACCAGAATGGGTAAACTGTGTTAACATTTTATTTAATTTATTTTTATTTGTATTTTTAAGCTTTTATTTAAGCTTTTATTTTAAGCTTTTATTTTTATTTATTTGAGAGAGAGAGCACAAGCAGGGGACCAGCAGAAGAAGAAGCATGGGGCTCTATCTCAGGACTTTGAGGTCATGACCTGAGCCGAAGGCAGCTACTTAATGAGCTTAGCCACCCAGGCACCCTTTTGTTAACATTTTAAAGCTAATAATTTTAATTAAATCAGATTTTTAAAAAAATTATTCAAAATAAAAATATTTATTAGTGTTAAGTACTACATAAAAAATTTTAACAGGTATTAATTGTGGTATATATGCAACTTATCTCTCTATTCATACCGAATTTTTTTGATTACTGATTTATATACTCACTATTACTCTAACACTTTATTAGATTTTAAAAAGCCTAGGTCATGGTGTCTTAACCTTTTATATTATTCCATTTTGAAAAGTGTAAACTATACCATTTCCATAATTTGTATTAATAATAATTTTTTTACTCAAAAAGACAATTAATTATAATACCGAGTATGCTTCTGGAAGTTACACATTTTTCTCTACTTTCCTACCAGTCAGGTGTGACTGCACTTACAATTCACAATTGAATATATACATAATTGAAACATACACATTAGCTTGTTAAGGGAATATTTTTATGTTAATAGGAAAAACTACTCTATATAACTGTATAATTAACTTCTTGTAGCACTACTGATAGGTAGTATATTAGGTTTGGTGGACTAATATAATCTTTTTTATATTCCTAGTATGAGAGATTAGTGGAATTGCCAGATTTAACATTCGTCCTTCCTATACTCACAAATAACCCTGAAGCTCCATTTACTAATAATATATAGTTTTTCTGAGACATGAATTTGAATCTTACATGGAGCAATTGGATTGAGATTTTTATTTTGGGAAGTGTGTAAAACCTGGTCAGTTACTCGCCCATTCAGCCTATCAGCCTCATGTCAGGGTAGCTTTGTTTTTACTACTTAACTTTGTGTATGTTGATACCTCTTCATGGTGCTAAACATTACTTTCTGAGCCACAGTATGTGCTACAACTGAACTGTGAATTTTAGGATTTTCAGGGACGTGGGAATACATTCACCACTAGTGCCAAAACCTCCCCGATTACACACATTGGTTCACTACTCTGTTCCATTTAACAGTGCTTTGTAAACTGGTATTATATGACTGTCTTGGTATTATTTTATATTGAGTGAGCTAGTATTTTTAAATTTTTGCTGATGTTCAAGCAGTACAATTACTTCTCACATCAGTTGTGATATTTATACATTACATTTGATATATTAGAAGTTAACGTTATCATCTAATGTTATCCTACATTTTTTTAAAATATAAGTTTTCCCTGGTAGTTGAGTGGCCTGTGAGGCCTGTGTGAAGAGAATTGTAAGTGTAGTTTGTTGGAAAAAAAGTAATGACTAACACACTTGGTTGGGTTCTGTGTCTGCTCTGCCACTAGCAGAGTCACTTTGGACCAATGATTTAGTCTATCCAACCATCTATTGTCTTATCTAGAAAACAGGGATTACAGTAGATACTCTTTGAGGTTCTGATATTTAAAAAGATGATGTTTATAAAGCCCCTAATACAAATTGGTAAAATATACGTTCAATAAGTCGTAGTTACTATTATACCGGAGATGATAAAGAAAGAGAATTACTTGATAGTTGTCTTTAAAATTTCCTAACTTTAACTTTTGGGAAATGTATCATTATATTTCAGAAAGAAAGCAAGTATAAATATATACATTTTTAAACTTTAGTAATAGAATTATTTCAGCAAATATATGTTAGTTGATCTTAAGAGATCAAGATAAAAGAATAAATTGCGAGTATAATAATACAAACAAATGTAAAATTTGAAGTTGAACATACGTACACCAAATTGTTAGATTTTAGATTTAGTCTTCATTTTACTTACGTTATCTTTCTTCTATACTGGTAAGATTTTATAGATTTGTAATATGGTAAAATGTAGAATGTATGCCATGAAATTAACCTGAACTTCGAGTATTTTTGTATGTCTAAGGAAGTCTGCAAAGGGCATATTAACTTTACATTCCTAATCTTTAAAATAAACATAGTCTCTGAATACTGGCTATCCAATGACAATAAAAAATATAAGAAGTCCAATCATCCCTTCAATTTATTATGGTCTTCCCCTTCTCAGATTCCCCTTAAGTATTCCAGAGCTTCTCTCAACCTACATTCAATCTTGTCCAACTTACTCTCAACAGATGACGTACTCATTGTGAAAATTGAGGACTCTTTACCTTCTTCCATTCCTATATTCATACCCATCCATACCATTTGTCCTCTGAGAACATATTTGTATTTCTCTTTGCTTTTGGTAATGGTTTTGCTCTCTGGATGGCATTTCTCTTTGCTTCATACAGATACCTGTTTATTCTTCAAGAATCAACTCAGATATCAACTATTCTACACAATTTTCTATAAACTCCAGATGAGTTAGGACTCTGTTCTTAACCAGTAAAAAACCAGTTCTTATATTGCCTTGAATTATTTTCTCTGGTTTGAAGTTAGATAATGTTTAACTAGATGCTCTGCTGTGGGAATATTCCTAAAGGATTCTTAGAATACTTTGTGAGGAGTTGTTTTTAAAAAGATCCTCCCATTTTTTACCTAGACCAACCAGAAAACTTGATTTTATTTAGCTACTAAATGGCTAATTTAACTTTATAATTTGAAAATTATAAGTTTAAAATTATTGCAATGTTGCTTTAACATTTGATTTTATATCAAGCATATTCATTTCTTTTTTAGAATAACTAGAATGATGCACTTTGAAATAGTCTTAAAATTTTGCATGCCAATTACACATACAAATTGTAGCCATCTTTGAAAGTTTTGAACTAACCTATTTTAAGAAACTGTAGCCCAAAATAAAACAACACACTCCTAATTTCAATGTGTGGACAATATACATGCTACCATAAAAATTGCAGTAATATGATTTTACAGCTAGGAGGCAGTCTGGCCAAAGAGTAAAATTCTTCTCCCAGTTCTCATAGGACAAGATAAGCAGAATCTGGCAGGAACGCATAATTTAAGTCATAGCATTTTCTGTGACACTTAAGGCATTCTTCATCATCTTCTGTTTGTAATTGTGTAAAGCTACCACTAGTTTCTTGACAAGGAAATGTAGATTGCTATTAAAGTGAGCCCTAGTTTTCTACTTGATGTCTACATTGGCAGCTTAATTGTATCCATTGCTGAAAGAGGTGATTTCTTTACACAAAATCTCTGTTAATAGTTGAATAGAATGATGGTATTGAACCAAACAATAATTATGTGTTTATGTAGAACCGTGACAATGTTAGAAGTTGAAGGAAATATTATATTTTACCTTGTGAGTATTCAAAGAATAAAACATTTATTGTTTATTTAGATCCAGATTTTTTTTCTAAGGATAATTTAAGGCTGTTTACAGAAAGGTATTACAATTTAATAAGATAAAAAAATATTAGCAATAAGAACAAGGCAAGGGGAAAATGAAAAAGAGAGCAGGATGGAGTTGGTAGTAAGATTAGCATACAAAACTATCTTGATGTCCTACACATGCTTGATATAGGGGGTTGAATCTGGTAAGATGAAGTCAGCAGTAAGATTAGAGTAAAACATATGCTATTAAATTGTCCTATACGTTTGATGTAGGTGGGCCACTAATTTGACTCCAAACTTACATGAAGAAGAGAAATACTTATAAAATGCAGTGATTGTATGGTTAAACAAGAAAAACAACAATTTCTTAGACCAGGGACAAAATTCTTCTGGGTATTCCTTCATAGGACAGTGGATAATACAAGAATATATAACTTAAAAAAAGGAAGGAAGGAAGGAAAGGAGGGAAAAGAAAAAAGAAAAGGAAAAAGGAAAAGAAAGAAAAAAATAATATCCTCACATTGAAGGTAGTGGTTAAGATTATATTTCATAGGAGTATCATTTAATCCCTTGCAGAGGCCAGGGGTAGTGAGGTAAAGGAGAATTCAGTAAGAACAATTCTGTGATCAATTATTATACATGAAAAGGCCTTTTAGGTTTTTTTTTTATTAGTGTATATTTCATATACAAATATATTACTGATGCTAGTGACAGACCTATCTAAGTATTGATAATGTTCCTTCTCCTTTTAGATTCTGAAAAAGAGTTTCACATCCTCCCTCACCGAGTTTTCATCCCCATTCCGGGATCCACTGTAATGTTATGTGATTATAAATTTGGTGATGAGTCAGCCGAAGAAATGAGAGACCATTTTATAGAGATGTTAGATCATATGATTCAAATAGAAGATTTGGAAATTGCAGAGGAAATAAACACAGGTAATTATATGATGTTACTTAAGAACCTGATTAGACTTTTCCTAGATGCCTTATAGGTCATCTAAATATGTCTTTAGATTTCTTTAACATTAGTTCTGTTTGATATTTTTGAGGCATTTAAAATGTGTCTGTTTAATTTCTACAGATAGAAACATACAGTCAGTGTTTTCCTGGAAAATTCTTTTTTTTTTTTTTTCCTGGAAAATTCTAACAAAATTTAAGTCACTTAAGGTTTTTCTAAGTATAGCAAGTAGATCTTCATAAAACAAGTTGAGCTTTAAATAGGTGGAAATACATAGCTTTTAGGTATTTCTTTTATTATAAGAAAAGTTTTCTTAAAATTCACTATCTTAATCATTTAGTTAAGCATTTTTAAAGTTTATTAAACGTCTTTTCAATACTAGTGGGCTTTATTTTCTTACCCCTTCATATAATTGAGATACCAAGCTGAAATGGGCAGTTCCGAACATTAGATCAAGATTATTTTTATAGAGCCTAGATTTGCCATACTATCTAATTATGTAACATAATTAGATTTACCTCCTGTCACTTTCATGTTTGACCTTACATTCTATTTAGAAAGCTGTTTTTATTTTGTTTTGCTTTGCTTTTGTTTTGTATCTAGTGAGAGCAGGTTATGAAAACATATCCATAAATAAGTGTTTAAGTTTATGACAGGCTTCCTGAAACATTTATAAATATGTGATAAAAGTAACTGAGTATGTAGCTATTTATCAACCTTAAAATTTCTGATATCATATTAGAAAATCTTTAGGTTACTTTTGAATATGGAAGTTTATGAAATTTGAATATAGCAATTTTTAAGTCTTTTCTGATTTCTTTTTTTTAAAGATTTTATTTATTTATTTCACAGAGGGAGAGAGATCACAAGGAGGCAGAGAGGCAGGCAGAGAGAGAGAGGGGGAAGCAGGCTCCCCGCTGAGCAGGGAGCCCGATGCGGGCCTCGATCCCAGGACCCTGAGATCATGACCTGAGCTGAAAGCAGAGGCATTAACCCACTGAGCCACCCAGGCGCCCTCTTTTCTGATTTCTTAATTGTTCTTCTCTGACTTAACTAATTCCTGCCTCCCACCATAAG
Source organism: Ailurus styani (assembly GCA_002007465.1). NCBI lineage: Eukaryota > Metazoa > Chordata > Mammalia > Carnivora > Ailuridae > Ailurus > Ailurus styani. Next base: position 401,247 of record LNAC01000863.1, on the reverse strand, counting down.
AGTATTTGATTCAGAGTGCTCTTGTTACAATAATGAGTCAATAAGTATTTTGTTGGTGAATATCAAATCTGTCAGTAAAATCTTAGGTTAGTTGGAAACCAGTGAGTTTTTTTTTGTTTTTTTTTTTTTCAACAATTCCAAGTTAGTATTGATTATGATGTAAAACAATAACTTTGTTTTAAAGAAAAAAAAAATATTTTAAATTGCTCAGTATCTGATATTAAAATAGCAGCTGTGCTTAAAAAATTATTTTTTAAGGGATAGCTATAGTATATTCCCTAATTGATAGACACTTTGAAAATAAACTGGTAAACATGTTTGCTGCTTTCTGAAAAATGTCTTCCCAGATTAGTGGCTACACTATCTCTGCCAACCTGGTTTTGTATCGTATAAGACACAAACAATTCATCTTGTGAAAAACAGAAAATGTAATCTTATAGTATTGATAAGTGCAGTTCAGTACTGTAAATGCATTTTCCTTAGGATTTTTTTAACCTTTTCTCTAGCTTATTTAATGGTAAGAATAAATGATGTAGAGTCATCAGGGTAGGGCTTTTTGATTATTTTGTTCATTTTTGTCTCTAGTGCCTAACAATAGTTCTTGACCAATTCTGTTGTTGATAATCTGAATAAATTTTACGTGGGATCATTAGAATTGATCTAGTTCATCATCTTTCAACATTGAAATCTATATTCCTGGGAGATGGGGACTTAGACTATATTCTTCCTTATTCTGAATACTAGTCTGCCTTCCTGTAACTAATACCTTATTCAGTAATCTGGAGCAGTAAAACATGAGTACCTTTTTATTGAAGCCATGCTTTAAATTTGAGGACAACTCATGCTCTAAGTATGTTGAAGCCAAATATTTGCACAGTCCTTTAACTGGTCTCTTTATTATAGTTTCCAGACCTCATTCTTTCTTACCACCTTGTTTGTCTTCTTATAGATTAGGAATTTTTAACCTGTGGTACCCATAACCTTTGAGATCATAGCTGCCTTTCAGGAGGTCGACAAACCACTTAAAAGTAATTATATAATTTTTTCTGGATAAAGATCTATATTTATTAAAGGGTTGGTGACTTACAAAAGATTAAAAACTATTTCTTTAAATATACTTTGGTTTGCCTCTTTTGAAATCATTACCCTGAATTCAATCTAATATTCTAATAATATTATTAGCTATTATTTATATAGAATCTATGTATAGGCACTGTTTTAAGAGCCTTACAAATACCAAATCATTTAATTCTTATAATAGCCCTATAATAAAGGTACTATTCTTAGTCCCATTTTCCAGATGAAAGAATTGAGGCTCAGAAAGGTCAAGTAATTTTTTCCAGGGTTACATATCTAGAAAATAGTGGAGCTAGAATTTAAACTTAAGCAATTTGGTTCTAGAGTCTGTGCTTTTTTCTAACAGTTTCTTTCCATGAGACCTAACAAACATGGACTATAGAACTACTACTCTCCATGATCTAGATATTTATTTTAGCATGGCCATCTTCATTGCATCATTCAGAAATTTTTTTTGACTTAAATGAATGATGTTACATTATTCTGGTTTAATTTCATCTTGCTTCTGTTAGTATAATTTCTCACTTGTCTAGAATCTTGGATCTGTATGATAGTAGATGGTTTTCATATTCTTTTCAAATTACTTGTCACACTTTTAGTGTGTATTATATTCATGAAAGATTAAACGGTAGCACTGTATACAAAACTTGACCCATTCACAATTTACTTTTTTTTATTTTTTGACTAATTATTTTTACAACTTACTTTAAAATCAGATATAAAAGTGGAGGGAGAGCTTTCATTTAGATTTTTTATTAATTTATTTATTTTAGGATTTTATCTATTTATTTGAGAGAGGAAGACGAGATAGTGACAGAGATGGCAAGAGAGAGCAGGAGTGGGGAGAAGAGGGAGAAGCAGGCTCCCTGCTGAGCAGGGAGCCCAATGCGGGGCTCCATCTCAGGACCCTGTAACCATGACCTGAGCTAAAGGCAGATGTTTAAGTGCCTGAGCCACCCAAGTGCCCCTGACTGTCAGATTTTTGAGAGTAAGTACCTAGAATGTTTATCGCTCTATCTGAGCTCCGTACCTCAAACAGGATAGGTATTCTTAAATATTTGTTAATAATTGACAGATATATACTAAATAGGTCATTTTTTGGAAATTATAGTACATCTTTTTTTCACTTATTTTATGTTTGAAAAATTGTAAAGTTTACATCTGGCCAGATACAAAGTTTTTAAGGTTTGTGTAGGGTACTACAACTAAACATAAACATTTAAAAAGGTATGATAGTCACAGCTCTATGGTGATATAATTCAGAACATTTTAAGGGGTATAGAACATTTAAAAGATAAGACAGTATGTAGCACTAGACATATTAATTCTAGTTTACAGCATTTAGTAGGTCTATTTATCAGATATTTATTAAGCATTTCCTCTGTTCAAGGCAATGTGATAGATAAAAATCAAAGACCAGATTCATTTCCTTAAAAGGAAATTTCCTTTCCCGATTTGGAAGATATAATATGTGTGCACTGTTAATTATTCAGAGCATGTTGTGAGGTCATAAGAATAAGAACTTAACATTAATTATTAAAATTTTAGAGTTTCCAGTGATTTCGTTAATTATTCAATGAGAAGAAAATATTTTGACTCTAGGTTAGAGATAACAACCTACTCTAACCAATTTTTGACATTAGTATTTTCAATTTTAGTAAACCGTTTCCATTTTTCATTATTTATTATTACTGTATTATGTTTCACTTTAATTGAAAAATAGATGTCTATTGTATAAATAGATGCTCTGTAGTATTCAGTGGATAATCCCAAATATATTAAAGCTCCATAGTTTTGAATGGTTCTTAGAATTCTTTGAAATATCCTTGCAAATACTTAAAAGACTTATTTATAGCCTCAATATAATATACTTCTTAGTTATTATTATCAAATTTCAATGCTATTCTCTAATAAATTAGTTTTTATCATTTATATATATACTAAATACATTTTAATCCTGTTTTGCACCTTTCCTTCAGTAAGCTTTATCATTAACACTGTACCATGTTAAATATAGTATGAGCTAGTAACTGACATTTAATCTTAGATGATATATAAATGTTCATTAGTCTTTTTTGTAGATTTTGATTTTTATAAGTTTTTAATATTGGTACTTATTTGTATATTTCATCCTGTATTTTAAAATTATTTTCTGTCTTTTTTTAATGCTGGTAATCTAGTATAGACTTAAATAAACTGAATACAAAGAGTTTAATATTACAAACACAAAGGAAACAAAACAGCCTTTTGTGGAAAGTTTAGGTGTATATACTTGAATGTACGCTGTATCAAATTCATGTATTTTTCTAGTATTATATAATGTATTGAAGATACTACTTCATTATGTTAAGTATGCTTCTTTAAGGACTCTTCCCTGTTTGTGAAACTTATATAAATCCCAGCTGAGTGATTGATTGATTTCTATTTTTGATTGTCTATTATGTATTAAGCATTAGGTTCTTCTTTTTTTTTTTAAGTGCTATTTCTTTATTATTATTATTATTATTATTAGGGGTTTTTTTTAATTTTTTTTTATTTTTATAAATTTTATTTTTATTCTTTGTCCAAGGGGTACAGGTCTGTGAATCATCAGGCTTACATCTTTCACAGCACTCACCAAAATACGAACCCTCCCAATGTCCATAACCCATCCACCCTATCCCTACCCTCCCACTCCCCAGTAACTCTCAGTTTGTTTTGTGAGATTAGGAGTCTCTTATGGTTTGTCTCCTTCCCCGTCCCATCTTGTTTCATTATTTTTCCCTCCCTACCCCCCACGACCCCCCACCCTGCC